>PVIA01011569.1:0-43568 GCA_004024845.1 Tonatia bakeri | reverse complement strand
CCTTGTTCTGGCAAACTGGGCACTCACTGCTCCCCGGAAAGTTCGCGGATGCGCCCAGCTCTCTCGCCTCTGCTTCTCTATCCCTGCCTGGGGCTGGGGACGGGTCAGCGACTCTCCGCTCTCCTAGATGCCCGGAGACAGACCCTGAAGCGCCGGCCTACTCTCTGCGGGCACCGGGCCTCTCTCCTCGCTCCTGGGGTGCCGGGGCAGCCCAGCTTCCACAGGAACCAGCGCTCTCTCCCCGCTCCTCGGGCGCCGGGCGCGGCGGGCACCGGCACTCTCTGCTCCCTCCTCGGGCGCTGGGCGCCAGCCCAGCCTCGGCGGGCGCTCGCCCCTCTCCGCAGGCGCCTGCTGGCTCTCCGCTCCTAGCACAGGCCCCTTTGTTCCCGAAAACGTGCTCCTACCGTCTGTTTTTTTCAATCTCTGGTCAACTTCTGATGTCCTGTTTTCATAAATGTTGCGATATCGGTGGTCTCCTGTTCTGTCTCTCCTCAGATCGGCCGAATTCTCCCCAGAGCAGTGGAGAAGGGGATCAGGACTCCCCCCACATCGCCGCCATCTTCCTCTCCTTCGGGAAAGTTTGTTATTTAATATTTTTAAGCATCATTATACATTCTGGAAACTAATACTTCCCTATTTCCATGCAATGCAAATATCTTATCCCAGTCTGTACCTTGTCTCTAATCTTTTCATTCCTCTAATGATGTCTGGTTGTCTAAATTTTTTAAGATTTTATTTATTTATTTTTAGAGAGGGAAGGGAGGGAGGAAGAGAGAGAGAGAGAAACATCAATGTGTGGTTGCTGGGGGCTGTGGCCTGCAACCCAGGCATGTGCCCTGACTGGGAATGGTTGTCTAAAATTTTTTAAAAGTTTATTTTGTCAAAATGTATCAATGTTTTGTCCTATAAAGTTTTTTGTTCCTAGTTTTAACATTTCAATTCCAAGGTTACATTTATATGCTTCTAGAGGTAATTTTGAAATTGTAGTTTGTTTTTCACATTCAGGTTTTAGTTCCACTTAGAACTTAATTTTAAATAATAGTGTACAGTTTTCATCATATTGGTTGTTATTTTTATATTGATAACTATGACAAAATAATTTGAAATTATGGTTCATTAAGAAAATGTAGTATCATAGCCCACTAATGTCAAGGATATTAAACAATAGCTAAGAGCAATGTGATGTTACAGGCATTGGATGGGTCTGAGATGAACAATGCATAGAAGGACAATGAGCTTAGATAATTATCACTTAATTGCATTAAAATCCTACAGGGTAAAAATGAGAAAATTAAGCTATTTTCAAAACACACACTAAATATGAGAACCAGAAGACCTCTTTCGTACCATACATATATGCCAACTGAGGAAATATATCTGGATCTGATAGTGAAGGTTGGTTCATGCTCAGTTAAGGTAAGTCTGTTATACTAAAGTCAAGGCCCTAGTTGGGAAAATATGAAATCCTGACAAGTGAGATGTTGACTTCTGAGTGAATATTGCCCAGGATTATAGCTAGGTTGACTTCCCTAAGCCTTCAGGAGTCTTGAAGTGGTGGCTAAGTCCACCTTATTAAAAAGGTGGCGATTCCCTATTATGGGAAGACACTACAGAAGCCTCTCCCATGTAGGGCAAAATGTATCACCCTCAGAAGTTTCCTGTACTTCCTCTCCTGAGTACTAGACTAAAAACTAAGGTTAAATTCCAACACATACTGGGTGGGGTCATGCTATACCTAATAAGGGAATAAAAAGATTGCACCCAAAACAAGCTGCAAGGACTGGCTAACATTTAATGGCAGGAGCCAGAGGACTACTCATGGGATTGGATTCTGAGGGTACTTGCTCAAGTGGGCCAAATACAACACCAGACAAGCAAGGGTTCACTGATTTTTTACCACTCTCTCAGAACAAAGGAAATAATACCTGGGTAAAAAGCCCAGAGGGTGGGGCAAAATTGCTACTCATATGTCTTTTATGAGTTCAAGTAATAGTCCTAAAAGATCACTAAACAAAGTGGCAATGGCAGAGTAGAGGACGGAATAGAGAGTCAGGAAAGATGGGCATGCTGGAATGAATATCTTATATGAAGCCAGAAGATCCACCAGTGGTTTACCTACATTTCATGGGAAGTCTAAGTGGATATAGTATTCACCAGTGCCATCAGGTGTGAACTGTTGGAAAAAGTACCAGCATTACCCACAAGTTCAGTGGTGGCTATCCTCTGTAGCCTAGGACTAATGTTAGGAGAAATGGTCATATAGTTTGACTCATTGACAGCAATGGGGATGATGGCCACAGACCACCTAAGCAACATAGGCCTATTTAGGCTGTTCATTTTTTTTTCTCTTGCTGTTTCTCTCCCTCATCCTTCCACTCAAGCTACTTAGTCTCCCCATCTGTAGGTAGATCAAATTCAACACTTACCAGTGCTTATTCTGTGGTGATACTGGAAAGGTGGCTGATCCATTATAGACATAGCTGGCAGCTCTATCTTTGTCTTCCAATGCCAGGCCTGCTGTTTCATGAGCTGACTCCCTAGTTATAAACTGACAGAAGCAATTTTCAACCTCCTTTCTGGAGAAATGGTTTCAGGGAGGAGCTTTGATTCTGGCCACCTACTTAAATGGAGATCTTAATTCCCCATTGCTTCTATTTGCTAAAAATCTAGTCATCTCTGGTTTTAGCCCTAGCTTGAGACTTTAGCTCTGCTCACTATTTTCACTCTTCTTTAAAAGAAAAAAAAATAGATGCTTATCTCGCCTGTAAGTTCAGTGATATCTTTTTATTTTCTCTTCTCAGTATTTTATCTATCACTTCAGTGTGCTTGAAACTCAATGCCTATTCTTACAATGCCATTTTGACCAAAATGCATTCCATTTTTACAGAAAAAGCATCCTCTTCTTCTTCCTCTGTCTCTTTCTCTTTTTCTCTCTCATAGCTTTTAAAGTTTTCATCATTACCCTCAGCTTCTCTCATTTCACTAAGATGTTTCTAGGAAGTTTATTTTTATTGATCTTGTTTGGTACTTTGAATGCTTTTGATATGAAGATCCATGTCTTCATTCAATATTGGAAACTTAATCATTATCATTTAAAATACTGTGTCACCACCATACATGCATTCTTCTTCTAGGACTCCTATGAAACTTTTTCTTCCTTCCTTCCTTCCTTCCTTCCTTCCTTCCTTCCTTCCTTCCTTCCTTCCTTCCTTCCTTCCTTCCTCCCTTCCATCCTTCTATTCATCTTATTTTCCTTATTTCATAAAATAAATTTGGATTGATTGGATTTTTACTATATGTGATGTACACTGACAGGTATTGAGAATAAAGAAGCAAATACATATACTGAAACGCTCGAAATACTGTCCCAAATTTATAGAGATCTTGAAATGATGAAACCAATGTTTTTGGACATGTGAGTGGATAGAGAGAAAGTGGAGAATGTGAAAGAAAATACAGTAGTTCTCCTTATCCATGGGGGATAAGTTCCAAGCCCCCCAGCGGATGCCGGAAACTGCAGACAGTACCGAACCCTACATATACTAGGTTTTTTCCTGTACATACATACCTATGATAAAGTTTATTTTATAAGTTAGGCAGAATAAGAGATTAATAACAATAACTAATAATATAATGGAACAATTTTAACAATATACTGTAATAAAATTTATGTGAATTTTCTCTCTCTTAAAATATCTTAATTGTACTGTACTCACATTTCCACTTAAAAGGAGCCCTTTATGGCTTCTCTTTGGCATCTCCAAATTGCCAACATCACTGCTCTTATGCTTATGGGCCACTGTTAAAAAAATAAAGATTACTTGAACATAAGCACTATGATACCATGACAGTCGATCTGATCACTAATAATGGCAACTAAGTGACTAATATGCAGGTATTGTATACAGTGTGGAAACACTGGATAAAGAGATAATTCACATCTCAAGTGGGACGTAGCAGGACAGTGCAAGATTTCATTATGCTATTCAAAGCAGTGTGTAATTTAAAACTCACAAATTGTTTATTTCTAGAATATTCCGTTTAATATTTTTGGATCACAATTGATGGTGGGTAACTGAAACCACAAAATGCAAAACTGTGGATAAGGGGGGTCTACTAATTGTACATCTTTAGCTGACACTTACATTCTTTTTTCTTGGCACCAATCCACAAATAGAGAAATAATGAAAAAAAAAAAAACCTTTAGCCCACTTCCTTATTCTCTTCTTTCAAATTATTCATGCCAATAGGCTGAAGCTCAAAATTTTTATGCAAGTTATTCCTTGAGGTCTCTTTCAATCAGGGTTACATGCCCAGTAAACCTGAAGCCCAGCAGTTGGTAAAGGTTTCCTAAATCTGTGAGTTCCATTACTCTGTAGAAAGCAGTTTTCATGTTTTATATTTATTATTGGTATTCCTAGGCAATATTTATATTTTAATTTTATCTGTACCAATACTGATTGCACTTTATCAACTTTAATATAAAAACAAATGGTCATTACATAGGAAATAAACATTAGCACAATTATATCTGACAATCTACTTACTATATACTATTTTAAGTCACCTTCAGATGGATAAAACAGAGTATTGCCAATACAACAAGAATGATCCTGTGTCATTATCTCATCACATACGAGCCTTTAAAAACCTTGCTTCCTCCCCAAAGATAATCATTATCCTGATCTATAGTATATTAGATTTGTCCCTTTTTTGTGCATTCTAAAAAAGAAATCATTAGTAGTCATCTATATGTGTTTGTTTTTTCTCAGTTTATCTATGTTTTTAGATATAGTGGTAGTTTATTTTCTTTGCTACATTTTATTTCATTTCATTAATATACCACAGATTATTATCCATTTTTATGGGCATTTGAGGAATACCCATTTTGAACTATGAACATTATACTTATATGTGTGATGAATATATGTATGTATTTATGTCCTTATAATCTTCTGAAATAGACTTTTTTACACAATATAATACCTTTGAGATTCATCCATGTAATGGCATGTACCAATAATTTGTTCCTTTTTATAAATGAGTGATATTCTATTGTATGAATATATCATAGTTTATCTTTTAAACTGTTGACAGACATTTGGGTTATTTCCAATTTAAAAAAAAATGGGACTAGAACTGCTGTGAACATTCCTGAATAGGTTTTTGTATGACTCTGAATTTTTATTTCTCTAAGCTAACTATGTAGTAGTGGGATTGCTGAGTCATATAATAAATACATGTTTAACTTTATTAGAAAATACCAAACCATCTTCCAGAATGGCAGTACTATTTTCCTAGTTGGAAACACTTCATCCCTCATGTCTTGATTTTATAACTTGTTAGGTCTGGAGCAGTGTACCCTATAGAACCATAGGGGAGGAAAAATAATTTATCCTCTACCTTTCTAAGTAACAAAAGACAGATTAACAGTAGAGAAGCATATATATTTATTTAATATAAGTTTTATGCAAAATGGAAGGCTTCATTAGGAAATGAAGGCCCAAAGGGTCAGTTAAGTTCAAACATTGTTTATGCTAGTTTTGATGAAGAGTGGAAATTGTTATAGAACAATGGTTTTTCAACCAGTGTGCCATAAGAATTTCTAAAACGTGCATTACCTGACTATTTAGTCAGGAGCACTGACCGCTTTTCCCTTAAATTGTCAAACAAAAAACTGAAAGCAGCCAACACAACAATAGCTGTTCAGTGTGAATGAATCAAAATTATACCTATTTTTTGTCAGATAGGCCAAAATATATATTTTTGGTATGCTGCAGAATTTTAGTAATTAGCTTATATGTGAGGTGAAAAAGTTCGAAAATTGCTGCTATAGGACAAAAAGGGTATTCATTTAAGTATGGTAAACTGGAGGAAACAGCACAGCCTATTTCTTAAGATTCCTCTGAAAATCCTTTGTCTTTAGAGACAAGGAAAGTCCTTTTCTCAAGGTAGATGTAGGGCACCTTTCACATAGGGTTCTTATGACTTGCTTCAGAGGAAGATCAGAAATCCCTTCCTGCACTTGCCTTTTCTCAAACTCCTTCATCTTAAAATATTCAATATGCCAAGTTGCCATATTTGGGGGCAGCATATCCTAAACTCCATCAGGGCTAATTATTCCCTTATACTGAGGCAAAAGCTTTCTAACTTGTTTACCCAAATGTCCCATGAATAACAAGTTTTCAAATCTGGTTAGTGGGTATAGGCACTATTACCGGCTTTGTATATGTACTATACTTTAATCCTTGCAAATGGTTCTTTCTCTGGCTTTGCATAGCTTCTGTCACTCGTGTTCTAATTAGTACTCTGTTGAACATTCAAGGGCCCTCTACAGATGTCTGAAGTTGTCTCTCTGCAAGTCTCTCTTCTCTCCACTATTCTTTCCTATGAACTCTAGATGCCCTGGTGTCCCTGATCTGTTGGCTCTGTCTCATCAACTCAGGGAGTTTGCCATGTTCCACCTGGGCCACCCCTCCATGTGCCTCAGCCTGGAACTCTGGATGATCACAGGATTAATTTCATTTGTTTCCCATCTCATACAGGTCATTGTCCTTCAGACATAATGTCCTTCATTGCACGATACCAGTGTCTTGAAAACTGTCATTTTCATATATGCATTTCTCTTTTATTTAGTTGTTTCAGGTGTAAGGGTAGATCCAGTTCTTGTTACTGCCTCTTGGCCAGAAGTGAAAGTATTCATTTGCATTCTTTATTACTAGTGAATTTGAAAATCTTATGTCTGTTAGTCATAATATTTCTTATTATTTGAAATGACAGTTTATATGCTTTGCCCTTTTTTCTACTATAGCAATTTGCCACTTCTCATTATTTTAGAAGAGTGTCTTCTACATTAAAGATAACAAACCATTATCTGCCACACATATTTTATTTATTTGTTATTTGCTTTTCATTTTGATTTATTTAATTTTTATAATGCAACTAATTTCAGTTTGTATTTAATCAAAACTATTATTCTCTTGATATTTTTTATTCATTCTGCAATTGGATAATGTACCAATATTACATGCACACATACTGTCTTCTATTTATTTTTATGATTTTCTTAAAGTCATAAAGAATCATAACGAAGTAATGGATCACAATTCATATTTCTGAAAAGGCTATAGCCAGAATATGTTTTATGGCATTTTAAAACAAATGCCTTTTAGTTCTTCATTTAAACTTATTCCCTAAAAACAAGGGTTGGGACTTGGGTCAGATGAGCTGAAACAATCTATATCCCCACACAGCTATTGTTTCAACAAGAGTGTACAATGTCTTTGGCTTACTCAGACTGAAGGCTCAGATGAGATTCTAAATTAAGAATCACTCTAATATCTATGGAATGGTAGCAATGGTTGAGTGCAGCATTCCTAGTAGGAATGAGTATATGGTTAAAAAGCAAAGTAAATTAAGTTGCATTACAGATTCTTTAACCATTATTTTCATGTTCTGTTTGGCTGTCTACATTCTCTTTTCTTTCTTGCCCTATATCCCACCCCTTTCTCCAACCACAAAATTTCTCTTCTCTTCAGAGATGTTTACAGTGAAGGGCAAAAGAATGTGCCATCTTAAAATAAGCTTCTTTGGCATATGGATTACTTTAAACTAAAGCTCATTTAGAACCAGCAGACACTGAAAAAGTACTAAAAGCAGGGCACCAATTTTCTTTTGTAAAAGTAGATTTTCTTTTGTAAAGTGAATTTCCAGTTATAAAGATATCTCCCTCTCTTTACAGCAGGACTGGGTTCCCTCTTGTGGGCTCTAGGGGATAATCCATTTTTTGGCCTATTACAGTTTCTAGAGGCTACCCATATTTTTTGACTCATGGCCCCTTGCATCTTGAAAATCAGCAATGGTTATTCAAGTCTTTCTCATGTGAAATCACTCTAACATTAACACTATTTTTTGCCTCCCACTTTGACTTTTAAAGACCCTTGTGATGACATTAGGCCCACCTGGATTATCCAGGACAGTCTATCAATTTATAGGTCACTTGATTAGCATCATAATTACATCTACAATCTTAATTTTCCTTTGCTGTGCAATACAACATATTACAGATTCTAGAGATTTGAATGCAGAATTGGAGGTACATTTTTCTGCAAACCACAAGCCATTAATTGATGTGGAATACATTGTGGGCCAACTGGACCATAAAAAAATGAATTCTGAGAAATGTAGTTAACTTAGCCAAATTGACACATTACAAAGCTACCACAGTCCATTCTTGTTGAATTCAAACTCAAGTATATCTCCTTGAACCATATTTAATCTCCAAATAAAGGCTATCTTACAGTAGCATGACAACATGTTACTCCTTTTCCTAGAAGAGTATAGGAATTTCCTTTTTTGTCTTTGGGTCATGTTCATTCTTCCCCTTGTTGATTCATACTCTGTTTGATGTCACGCAACTTAAATATTATATAAAGTTAAAAATTATTAATAGATTTTAGGGTTAGATGATAAGGAAATGACAGAGGGAAATAAATATATTAATATATTAAATCACACAAAAAATTAAATAAAAGTATTAAAATAAGGAAGACTCATAACTATTATAGCCCTCATTTCTGCAGTGGGCATGTGGCAGGTACTTAAAACTATCCCCTTTGTCCTCAGCAACCACCTTACTTTTTTTGTTTTTTTACATGGTGGACTGACCCCAAACTTCATTCTTAAAGGGTCTGGGCTTTTAAGAGCCATGCCTAAATTAAATTGGATTATTTCACTTACTTTAATCATATGATATAGGAGTACCAACACATATCTTAGCAGGGGTGTCCAACTTTTTGATGTCTCTGGACCACACTGGAAGAAGAAGAATTGTCTTGGGCCACACATTAAATACACAATTGCTAACAAGAACTGATGAGCAAAAGAAAAAAGGTGTTATATAAATTTACAATTTTGTGTTGGGCTGTATTCATAGCCATCCTGGGCTGCATGTAGCCTGTGGGCCACAGGTTGGACACCCCTCCAGAGGGTTTCCTATATTCCAGACATTCTCATCCTTGTCACCATTGTATTGCAGTAGCAATCCAATTTCCCTTTGGTGATCAGAATTGATCACCCTAGCCAGAGTAACCCCCTTCTCTTCCTCTTTATTCAATGGCATGAGATACCCAGAGTGGTCAGGTAACAGTTTCAACTTCCAATTTTGAAGATTCATTGTTGTGTCCCCCGGTAGATGTATTTCTCTCTTTGGAACTAAGGCCTCAAGACCAGCAGAACCTTAAGTTGCAAGGATGGCAAGCAAACATTTTGCTAGTGCATTACTAGGGGTAATAGTGAGAGGAGTCACTCTCATTTCCAACCCTTGATTCCTGGATTCATAAATATTGGCTAAGGGAGAAACAGTATCATTTACAGCAGGTCCTCAAATAACATTGTTTCATTCAGTGTAATTTTGCTATACTGTTGATGAAAAGAAAATTGATTTACAGCCAGGACCATTGTCTCTCTGGAATTTGCACTTTCTTCCCATGTCTGCATGGGTTTTCTCTGGGCACTCTGTTTTTTTCCCACATCCCAAAGATGTACAGGTGAGGTGAACTGGTGTGTTTAAACTTTCCCAGTCTGAGAGACTGTAGGGGTGTGTGAGGGTTCCTTGAGATGGAAGGGCATACTCTCCAGGGTGGGTTTTCACCTTGTTCCCTGAGCTGCCAAGGAGAGGCTCCAGCCACCTGCATCCCTCAATTGTAAATAAGCAGATTGGGAAATAATTATCTTACCTTATGGAAGCAATACATATAATCAACCTGCCACCAGATAGCTGGATGATCACCCTGGGGAATAGTGCCATACTAGAGAGTCAGCGGTCTCTGCTTCTTACAAGTTGGGCTCTCAGCTGTGGCTTTAACCAGGTCAGCCATGGAAGGTGAAATTCCATGTTACTGAGTCTATGCATAACTTCCATTCCTGCCACTGTGGCCACTTTATTTATGAGCCCATTAGGCAATGACAGGAGTAGCTGGGGAAGAAAGCCAAAAATGTATATTTTAGTTACCTTATTATGGTTTGCCAGGATATTCTTGGCTTCCAAGGATAAGTCAGTATAGTGTAAATGCTTGTATCATGTAGGGATTGCATGTGGCTGATCATAACAGTGACTTCAAATAATAGTGAATTAAAAGAAATACAAGTATATCTTTTTCATAAAAAATTCTAAAATACTCAGTGCAGCACTGTCATGGATTTATAATCATCAGGAATATAGTGTCTTCCTCACTTTTGCTATAATATACTTAGCAAATACCTTCTATTCTTAAGGTTGGCTCATAATTCAAGATGCCTACTACACCTTTAGTAATTTAATGAAATTCAAGGTTAAAAATCAAGAAGAGGTAGAAAATTCAAAAGGAGTATTCACCTGCTGTCTATTTCCCTTTGCAGGAGCTTTTCCAAAATTTCCTCCTAACAACTTCACCTTTATCTCACTCAGCAGATCTTAGTCATCTGACCAAACCTAGCAACACAAGAGGATGAGAAATGAAAGTTTTGACTCAGTCTATTGTCTCCCCAAATAAAATCGGGGATTTTTAACTATGGGAGAAAGGCAGAGTGGATATTACCATTAGCTATCAGAAGTCTGACATAGTAAATCCAGCTTATTTCCCATGCACCATCCTCCATTATATGCTTCTATTGCTATGAAAAATTGAAGTGGATAAAAGTGCCTCTAGCTCTTTCATCTCTAGTTATTCAACAGATACCTGAATCCAGTTATAAAATCCTTAAGATTCTATTCATATTTTTGCAAATGAAAGAGATAGCAAGTAATGAGATTTTTTTAGTTGTTAGTTTTATTGTGATTTTTTCACCTTAGGAAAAATATATACAAATATATATATATTTGTGTATATATATATATACACAAATATATATATATATTTGTATATATATATATTACTATACATATAGTAATATAGTAACATATAGTAACATATTACTATACACATAGTAATATACTTTGGATATATATATATATATATATATATATATATATATCACTATACATATATATCCAAACACTCTAATTTTTCCCCACTCCAAATAAACTTACTCTGCAAAGACAGAATAATAAAAATTAAATGTAAACCACATTAATCAATAATTCAAGGTGATAAAATGAAAGAAGACCCCAATATCACTTTGACTCAAATGATATAGAAGGTTAAGTGTTCAGCCTTTGCTTGGGCATCTATACCAAGAGAGGCTGCTGTGAGGGGACTTCATAAGTACTAGTTCCAAATAGGAACTCATATCTGTATTTCTTACAGACTAAGTTGGTATTTTTACCTTTTTTCATTTATTAAAAATGATAGTCAAGGTGTGATGGAGTTGCTCTTTATTTTTTTATTTTAATTGTTATTCAAGTACAGTTTTCTGACTTTTGCTCCCATCCCTGCCCACTCACCAGCCCTCCCCACCTCCCTTCCATTTCCACCCCCTCCTTGTTTATATCCACGTGTTCTTTATACTTGTTCCTGAAAACCCTTCCCCTTTTCCTCTGAAATTCCCTCCACTCTCTCCTTTGTTCACTGTCAGCCTGTTCTCTATTTCAGTGTGTTTGGTTATATTTTGCTTGTTTCTTTGTTTTGCTGATTAGGTTCCTGTTAAAGGTGAGATCATATGGTCTTTGTCTTTCACCACCTCATTTAGCATAATGCTCTCCAGTTCCATCCATGCTGTCCCAAAATATAGAAGCTCCTTCTTTATTCTGCTGCATAGAATTCCATTCTGTAAATGTACCATAGATTCTTGATCCACTCATGTGCTAATGGGCAAGTAGGTTGTTTCCAGCACTTGGCTATCGTAAATTGTGCTGCTATGAACATTGGGGTGCATAGGCTCTTTCAAATTGGTGTTTCAGGGTTCTTAGGATATAATCCTAGCAGTGGAATTGCTGGGTCAAAAAGCAGATCCACTTTTACTTTTCTGAGAAAATTCCATACTGTTTTCCACAGTGGTTGTACCAGTCTGCAGTCCCACCAACAGTGCACTAAGGTCCCCTTTCCTCCACAACCTCTCCAACACTGGTTGTTTGTTTTTTGCTTATGATGGCCATTCTGACTGGTGTGAAGTGGTATCTCATTGTGGTTTTAATTTGCATATCTCTGATGGCAAGTGATACTGAGCATCTTTTCATGTGTCTCTGGGCCCTCTGTATGTCTTCCTTAGAGAAGTGTCTGTTCAAGTCTTTTGCCCATTTTTTAATTGGGTTGTTTGTCTTCCTGGACTAGAGTCATGTGAGTTCTTTATGTATTTTGGAGATCAAACCCTTGTGGGAGGTATCATTGGCAAATATATTTTCCCATATAGTTGGTTCTGTTTTAATTTTAATGCTGTTTTCTTTAGCCAAGCAGAAGCTTTTGATTTTGATGAGATCCCATTTGTTTATTCTTTCCAGAGCAAGGGACATATCAGTAAAAATGTTCCTGCATGAAATATCTGAGATTTTCCTGCCTATGTTCTCATCTAGGTCTTTTATGGTATCATGACTTACTTATATTTAAGTATTTTAACTACCTTGAGTTTATTTTTGTGTATAGTGTAAGTTAGTGATTGAGTTTCTTTTTTCTTTCCTTTCTTTCTTTTTTTTTTTTTGCATGTGGCTGTCTAGATCTCCCAGCACCATTTGTTAAAGATGCTATTTTTACTCCATTTTGTGCTTCTTCCCCCTTTGTCGAATATTAATTGACCATAGAGACTTGAGTTTATTTCTGGGCTTTCTGTTCTGTTCCATTGATCTATGTGTCTGTTCTTATGCCAGTACCAGACTGCTTTGATTATTCTGGCCTTGTAATATAGTTTGATGTGAGGTATCATGATCCCTCCTACTTTGTTCTTCATAAAATTGTTCTGGCTTCTTGAGATCCTTTATGGTTCCATGTAAATGTTTGAAATGTTTGTTCTATATCTGTGAAATATGTCCTTGGTATTTTAATAGGGATCGCATTGAATCTATCAAATGCTTTGGGCTAGTATGGACATTTTCATGATGTTAATTTTTCTGATCCATGAGCATGGTATATACTTCCTTTTGTCTGTGTCTTCTTTAATTTCTTCAGTGTTGTGTAGTTTTCTGAGTACAGTTATTTTGCATCCTTGGTTAGTTTTATTCCTTGGTACTTTATTTTTCTTGTTGCTATAGAAAATGGGATTTTTTCCCTGATTTATGTTTCTGATATTTTATTGTTGGTGTACAAAAATGCCTTCAGTTTCTGAATATTGACTTTGTATCCCACTGCTTTGCCCAATTCACTTATTAGGCTGAGTAGATTTTTTGGTGAAGTCTATAGGGTTGTCTATGTATACTATCATGTAATATGACATATTTTTAAAAGATCAATTTGGCATTCATATTAGGAGCAGGATGTAAGGAGGAAGTCCATTTGGAAGGTTGTTATACTAGAAGAGAAAAAAGATGATGGTAGTTTGTTCCAGGGAAGTATCTTTGAAGTGTGTTTGTATTTGAAATAGAGTATATAAATTTGGAGTATATTGTTAGAGTCGAGTCAGCAGAGCTAGGGAACAGATTTAATATGGGTGGTAAGGATAACTTTTGGATTTCTGGTTTGCACCATTCAATGTTAGAGGAGACTACTAAAAAAGGATCAAATTTGGGGATGTAATGCTTAAAATTTATGAGTGCTTTATTGAATTTGTTAAACTTGAGATATCTTTGTTATCTCCATTGAAATGAAGAAGGTGAGTACAATGTTGAACATAAGGGTCTGGTATTCAAAGAGGAAGTCTGGGCAAGAAGGCCTGGTAATATCACCCCTATTCCATGGCCACAATACCAGTACCCCAAACAGGCTTCATGATTGGTCTAAAGACTAACTGTTTCTGGTGGAATTCTCTGGGCCTGAAACAATTCTCTATAGTCTATAAACTATGCTCACAAGGCTCAGGGTGCTCCAAGTAAGGCAATATCTACAACACAGTTTGACATTTTCAGGGCCACTGATATCAACTAACAGTCTCAATGGGATTGATGCTTTAACTTCTTCTAAGAAACCACTTTAGGACTGAACCCCTTTCTCTGCTCATCACATCAACCTCTCTCCTGTCTCTGTATTAATTACTACCAGAAATCCAAAATTATCATGTTATCTATCATCATCCAGACTTTCCTCCATTCAGCTCTATACATGTATAAACCTAATTTTACCACCCCCACTTCCCTGATCCTCAGTACCACATCGTCTGAAACTCATGATTTGTCAACAGCAAAATCCATCTTAGCTTTTATTTCATCTCTTTATGTTCCTTTCACATTTTTGTTCTAACAATAATGCATCTGTTTCCTTAAAGCAATGCCTCCTCTTTTACAACCTTTCCAAATGCTACTTACAAGAACTTGTAGTAAACTAGGTATCCTTGTTGCTTCCTGACCATTTTACTTACATTCTTTATTTAAAAAAAAAAACAAAAAAACAGGTCTTTGAATTGTGTTACCTAGGCCCCACAATTCTTGGCTCATTCTAGAAGTCATCATATATTGTACTTTTGATCACTCAACCTAATTCGTGATGGGGAATACCCTTACTAATTTTAAACATCACAAGCTCTCATAAAAGCCTTCTATGTTTCCAGATCATTGATCTATTATCCTCATTCCAACTATTCTTAAATTTTATCCGGAATCCTAACCATTGACCAAGTGGGTCTTCATCAATAGTTAACAAACATACTTCATCTTGCTTGTAAAGTTTCTGTACTACACTTTAAGATATTTATTTTCTATTTTTCTCTTCTCCAACTCTCCAATATGTCCGCATACTTCTTGAACTATCAAATCTATAGCCTATTCCATCATAACTGATATTCTCTCCACTAACTCTAAAAATGAATAGATAGTAATAACCCCTATACTTAGACTCTGAATTCCCTTTCTTTGTGTCACCTGAAGTCTTTGCTCTGGAAAGTATCCACTTGTCTACAGGACCATTCTCAGCATCATATAAAATTCCTATAAAATCTCCTACCTTATATATAATATTTCCAATTTTAAAAAAGATACTTGCCATTATATCATGTCTCCTTCCAGATACAATCTAATTTTTGTCTTCCCCTTTTATAGGGAAACTGCAGAGTGTTGTCTAGGCTTACCTTCTGAAAATTTTTATCATTTTTTTTCTCTTTAACTGGATCTATCCAAAAATTTCCCCTCTTAATTGCATGGGAACAACTCTTGTTACAGTAAACAGAACCCCATATTACCAAATCAAGTGCCGAATTATGTCTTTATTTAAAAAAAAAGTATTCAATGGCATTTAAAAGGGTGAGCATTCCCCTCTTTTGAAAATGCATTCTCCTCTTGACGTGTGAGCTACATTCTCCCACATAATTGGCTGCTCCTTCTAATCCTCTTGTTGGCTTCTCCTCCCCTTCTTCTCTATCTGTACTGGAGTCCCTCAGGTCTCATCCCTCCCACCTCTTCTATTCTTTATCTCTAGTATTTCCTTAGGTGAATTCATTCAGTATTGTGGCTTTTAAAATTATTTATATGCTGATAACTTACAAATTTGTCTTCAGTCTAAAGGGCTTGTTTGAACAGAAAACTTACATATAAGCATTCAACTACCTATGTGACATCTGTGCTTTGATGTCTAAAAGCTTGTCGATCTTTTATCAGAAACCAAACTTTTGATATTTGTTCTCAAACTTGCTACTCTTGCAGTTTCCTCATTTCAGTTAATTGCAACTACATTCTTTCAGTTTATTAAAACATAGGGGTTTATCCTTTTTGTTCTACACACCAGTTTTTAAGCAGCTATGATCAGCTTTACTTTCGAAATATACCCTGATTCTGGATACATCCACTGCTACCACTGTGAATGAAGTTACTATTGTTCATTACTGTGCTTTCTAACTGGACTTTCTCCTTTATTTTGTTCTCTATGGAGCAGCCACGGTGATTTTTTTAACTATAAATCATATCACATCATTCCCTTGTGCAAAATTCTCTAATGGTTTCCAATTACACTTAGAAAACCATTAGAATTCCTACCTATGGCTGAAGAAATCTCTGCCTATCTTTCCATTCTTATCTCCTTCCACTCTCCACTTTCTCACTCTACTGAAGTCTTCTTGCAATTGCTTGGTCATGAGCAGTCCAATTTTATTTCTGCCTCGGTGCTTTTCTATTTGCTCTATCTTCTGCCTGGCATGCTATTTCTCCATATATTTTTATTCTTGTTCCTCTTCAATAAAGACTTTGCTTAAATGTTACTTCTACAGACAGGCCTTCTCTGATTATTCTATTTGAAAGAGCCATCACCCCCTCCTTCTCTACCTCACATTATTCTCTATCCCCTTAACTGACTTGAGAGTCTTCCTAAAACGTTCACTACATGAAACTATTTTGTTTGCTTGTTTCATGTTTTTGTTTAGATATTCTCAAGAATATGATCCCTATCCAAGCAGAGATTTTGCTTATTGTTCATTTCTGCATTCTAAGAATCTCAACATCATCTGATGTACTGGGAACTTATTAAACATTTGATTTGTGAATAAAAATAAGAAAATATTCAATAAATGAATGAATAAATACAGTCAGAAAGTCATAGGAGGAAACATTTTGTGGAAAGATAATAATTTTAATTTTGGACTATTTGAATTTAAGATGCTGGTGAAGTATCCAAGTAGAGATGTCTAGAACATAATTTAATAAGTCAGTTCTGAAATTTGGGAGAATTTCCAGAGTGAGAAATAAAAAATTGAAGAGACAATTGCATTAGTTTCTAAATGCTGTTGTAACAAGTCATCACAAACTTAGTGGCTGAAAACAAGACAAATGTATCATCTTAGAATTTGGGAGGTCAGAAATCCTAATACCAATGTGTAGGTTTTGCTGTATTTCCTCTAGAGGCTACAGGGGATAATCCACTTCTATGCCTTTTCCAACTTGTAGAAGCCACCAACTTTTCTTGACTATAGCCCCTACCACCATGTTCATTCAAAACCAGAAATGAACCATCTTAAAATTTCTCCTCTCTCCTCTCTTCTCTCTCTCTCTCCCCCACTCCCTCCTCTATTTCTATAATCATACCTCTTTCTCTGACTCTAACCCTCCTGCCTTCTTTTTGATAAATATCATTGTGATTACATAGGACTCAACCTGAATGAACCACGAATAATATCTTCATTTAAAGACTCTTAACATAATCTCACCTGCAAACTCCACTTTACCATGTAAGGTAACATATTTGCAGGTTCTGGTGATTAGTATGTGGCTGTCATTTGGGAAGTGTCCAATATTCATTCTCTCTACCAATAAGCTGAAAAAGAAGCTCATATAATATACACAAGAGATTGAAGAGCATGATATTGAGTAGTCTTCAGATGTGTGAGCAAAGGTCACAAATATTGGAATTCTATGGAAGCAAAGGAAATAGAGATTTGCAAGAAGGAAAGATTGCTTTACATGGTCAAATGCTGTAGAGGTATTGCAAAAAATAAGAAAAATAAGTTTCACTGTTTGGCAATTAGGGCATTATGGGTGGCATTACAGGGAACAATTTTTGTCAAATTTTGATGAAGGGAGCCATATTTTAAGTAACTGATAAATGAGTAAAAAGTAAAGAAAATAGATGTTAAACTTCTTCCCCCATTAACAAAAATGGTTCAGTTGAAGAGATCATTTGGAGTAAGAAACAGTATCACTATTTTACTAATATATAGTTTTCTACATGGAGCAGAGTCAACACTTCAGTCCTTTCTGCATGAAGTAACAGGAAGGAACATAACTTAGTGTTATGGAGACAGGCAGAGTCAAGCAAGAGTACTAGTTTACAACAGTTTAAAATGTTACTGTCATGTATGAGTATCTATTGGCATAGTAACTGTAAACAGGGCCATTCCCAATTCAATGCAATGAATTTTAAATCTGATGCCTTGCCAAGTTGATTTATAAGATGAATTGCTGCTAAAGCTGGATTGAGCATTTCAGTTCTGAGTATAAATGGACAAAGGGCATTAGCATTCTCCTTAATTCTGATTCTTTTGCTTGCTTGCCACCCTAACCTCTTCTCTCCCATTCTACAAATTCTAATTGTGGAGAGAGGGCTTGGGATTAAAGGATGGGAAAATAAATGGAGCCAAGGAAAGAAGCCTGGAGGCAGATATCTTTTTGTGATGAAAATGCCAATAAATAAATTCACCAAACACAGTCTATTTTAACACAGTTAAAATGACAAATTTCAGTTAGCCCAGTATTAACAAAATTGATATTATACTTGCTAACACAGTCGTGCACACAAGTTTTTATTTGACCAGTTGTATCATCTTGAGAGAGTTGCTTAACTTCTCAAATATTGATTTTCCTTATCTGTAAAACTAGGATAACTATGGTAGTTAAATTAATCTTCACATATATCTAGCATGAAAAAAGCAAAGTGATAATAATAACAACTATTCAAGTAATAGCTGCCACTGAGAATAGTAAATATCAGGCATCATTATAAGCACTTTATATATATTAGCTAATTTATTATACAATAAAACATTATAAAGTGTGTATTATTTTAATCCCCATTTTACAGATAAGGGCTTGGAGGTATAGAGAGGTAAATGCATAGCTAGTTAATAGAAGAGGCAGATTCATAATATGTGTACAATTAATGATGAATAGTAATGATAATAATATTCATTAAAAAATCAAATGTCTGGGCTGCTAGTGTGAGAACATGTATATGAAGAAATAATTATTTTGACTCTCTTTAGTAAATAATTGTAGTTTCAATGTCTTTTTTAATTTACTGACACTCTATCTCTTACAAGCAAAAGAACTCATGGCTGATGTTTTCTATATTTGTTTTGTATACTGCACTCTTATCTTTTGACATTTGCACCATAGTGGCCAAAAAATTGCTTGTGTTTATTTACAAACAAAGAACTCCATAGTGTAAAAATGACATTTGTCACTAAGGAATTTTACAATCTATAAAACCCTATACTCATCCATCTACAGCATGGCTTTCTCTTGTTTATAAAGTGAAATGTAATCATGTGCTTCCCTTAAAGAAAGTGAATAAATAGTTACTCAGTGAAGCTACCTCATTTCTAAACATGTTACATAAAGAACCAACATCAAGAGGACCTTGGAAAGCAGACAAAGTGAACCTAATAAGAACTGAGTTCACATTTCCATTTCTCACCAAGTAAGTCTACTGATATGATTACAGACTGAACTAAACCATTCTGTCCAGAGACTGAGTACCCAGGCTTGCTGTCTCTATCAGCCAGAAGCATATTTATTTTCCCCCATTAAGCCATACCTGGAGAAGAAGCTGTGATTTCTTTCCTTGTCTGGACCAACCAGTCTTTCATTGGCCCTATCTTCTTACTGCTTACATTCCTTACAAAGTTAAACATTTGTTGTTTTTCCAAAGAATTTGTCTATATAGTTTTTTTAAGCATTACCTCTATTGGGTTATTTGTTTCCATGTTGCAGAGCACTCAAAACCTAATTCTATCATCAACACATAATGTGTACTGAAACAAAATTCTACAAATGAATTTAAGTTGCAGGGTTCATGAAGAAAGCAAGGTAGCTTCTTCAGTATTCCTTCTGTATAAGATATACCAGATAGTGTAATTACCATACACTCATTTTCTAGTTTTAGGGATAAAATACACACATTGATTTTACAATGATGGTAATCATAACTATAAAAATAATTATAGAAAAAATATCAATAGTATAACAAATTAGCATAGAATAAATCAATTTAGCATGAATATAAAAGAATTGAGTGGATAAATGGCAGAGATACAAATTAAGCAAGGATAAGAAGATAATATGAGCTAGACTCAAAGGGCGTGAGAAAATAATCTTTGCAGGTAGAAAGAAGATGAGAGATTTCTGGCAAGTACCATGGAAGTTGGAGTGGAATGGGAGGCTCTAAGCAAAACAAGGAAACACTGTGCTGGATTAATTTGTGGTTGACACAACTACATGTCCAGTGGATACTTATGCAATGAGTTTTGACACAGAAAGACAGGAAGGAGGTAGATAGAGCATGACCTATTTGTAGAAATTAGAAAAGAGGGAAGGGAGTTAGGGAGAAAAAAAAAACATGAGACAAACTGTGTGTTGAAAGATAGCAAATGTTTATTTTTGGACACAGCCCTGGAGATGATAAAAAAAAACAAACAAACTTGAAGGCAACTGGAACCACAGGCCACTGAACCTTCCCTTCTCCAGTATCAGGCAATTTGTGTATGAAGTGTGGGATGTAGTCAGGTGAGTATTCCGATTAGGTCCTCCCTTGCATCTGTGAAAGAAAATCCTAGTGGGTTGAGGATTTGGAGAGCATATAGACCTAGGAGCAAAAAAAAAAAAAAAAAAAAAAAGGACGTGGGGGCATTGAGTGCATGCTACTGTGATTGTCACTTAACTGGGCCAGAATGGATTTAAAAAGTAGGTTTTGATTTCCAGAATTTTATCCCAAGTAAGTTATCCTTTATCTCTAGGACCTTAACCACTGAATGGGAAAGGGAAAGAAGGATCAGAAGGGAGAACTTGGAGAAATAGAAAGAAAACTGTGGAAAGACAGAAAATGCAAAACCAAAGTTTCAAAATGTGACTTCAGTTTGGTACACAAATCCAAAAGATTGACACTTAAGTCAGAACAACTCAAGGAAAAAATGATTTTCAATTAATAAACTCAATTTCTGATTCTAAACTTAATTTAGATGAAAAATATAGTCCTGAGTAGATTCATAATTTTCTTTATTTTGAGAAAGCATCAAATTGACAGATTTTGAAGTAAATGTAATTGTTGCACTTAGAAAAAGCTCAAAAGCTTTGGTGGTTTTTTTTTTTTTATTTCCCATACATTACACTGAAGAGCTCTTTTCCAACAATGAGAAGAATCACTTATTTATCCCATTTTAGCTAAGCCCTTCTATGTGTAGAGTATACAGAGATAAAAGGAACCTAGTCACCACACTGTAGGGACTATGAGTGTGCCGATATCTTTTATGAGTGCCCAGGGAGGTAGACCTCGGTGGACTATTAATAGACTCCCTTGTCTTTTGGCTTCCTTTTGGGCTCTGCTAGTGGGGGAAGATTGGAAAGATGCAGGAGAGGAAGTTTGTGGATTTATTTTCTTAGTTTTCTTCTTGCAGGACCACAACAAGCCACCTATGTCTTTGCACTAGTCACTAGCTTTAGGTCTCTAGGTCCTGGTAATAGCTCCCTCTGTAAGACCTTTCAGGCCTTAGGTAGGTAATGGTTAATGGGCCTGGAACTTTGTTACAAGCCTTAGGTATGGTACAATCCCTATATCTGACCCACATCTTTGTAAATAGTCTGTTCACTAAACTCTCCTTAAATATTGTAACTTAAGCATGTCGTCTGTTTCCTGATACCATGATATCAGGTAGGATCCTGATACCATAAAAAAGAGAGAAATGCAACATTTTCTGGACTAGAATATTGTTTTTTAAATTTAACTGAAAAAAATTAAAACTTAAAACATCTAATGAAAGTTAAAACTGTATACCTTCAATAGTTGTATATATCAGAAATGATCATTTGTTTAAGAAAAATAGCATACAGTTAAATTAATAATTTAATTGAAAGTTTTTAAATTAAAAGCTTAATTAAGTAAGATTGATATAAGTAAAACCAGCTTGAAATAATGAAACATCTAAACCATGGAATTAAGTATTTTTCTCCACATGTAGACATATGTGGATTAATGGTTAACCATATATTCTAGAATAGAGGTTTGCCTACATAGTTTTCAATTTTAGTACACATTACTGCTTGATTCCAATGCTTTCAAATATGTGTATACCAAATCATTTTGATTAACAGGATAAATATTTTCTCTACATTCTTATTTCTATTGTTTTAACACACCAATACTTTATTAAATTAACATAAACTTCAGAAGAGTTATATATAATCAGGGATTTAAGGGATTTGTGTTCAGTGCTGTTTAGGTGTTTCAAGGATTCATTTAGAGGAACATTATCTTCAGTGTGGAACTTTCAAAACTGTTGCATTATATATTGATGAGAGAGCTTGATGGAAGAGCTCCATGTGGAAAGGCAGAAAGGAAGAACTTCCTGAGAGCAGATACTGACATCAGTCACTTATTCTTGTACTCAGATCTCAAATACACAACTTCTAGGTTGTCTGACCTTGGTCACATGATTTAAGTGTTTGGATTCCAGTTTTCTCATCTGGAAAATAAGGATGATGTGAAGGATTTACATCAGAGGGTAGTTATAAGGATAAACTCGATAACATATCTCTAACACCAAGTACTGAATAATCTTGAATATTATTATGTAGAAATTTAATAATGAATGATCTCCTGTTTCTACTTTATAACACAAGTAATTTTAATTAATTTTTTTAAGATTTTATTTATTTATTTTTAGAGAGGGAAGTGAGGGAGAGAGAGAGAGAGAGAAACATCAATGTGCGGTTGCTGGGGGACATGGCCTGCAACCTAGGCATGTGCCCTGACTGGGAATCGAACCTGCAATGCCTGGTTCACAGCCCGCACTCAATCCACTGAGCCACACCAGCCAGGGCATAACACAAGTAATTTTAGTGATCCCTCTTTATTTCAGTTTTTCCTATCAATATTCTGTGAAAATCAAGTGGCTCTGCACTAGTGTCATTTTCCAGACCTGAGTGGGTACTGATGCAAAAGACTTATCTGAGCCTCTGAGCAGATTGTCTCATAGACAGCAATTCCCAATCCACAATTGCCATGGAAGCAACACAACATACAGAGCTTTCTCTTCATCTTGATGTTGTGTAATGAGGTACTCATTTACTTCCATATTATACTAGCTGTTTACATTTTACATCCCCTACAAAGTCACACTCAAATTTTCTTTTATCAGTATTGGGATTAGAAAGGAGTAAGGGATTGTATTGAGAGGGCAGAAACATGTTTGGTTCCAGAATGGTAGAATGACTAACTTGGCTGTTAGCCCTTGGAAGTGGTCCTTAGCTAAGACCACTTTATCATATGCTTTCCCTTTATCACATTTAAAAGAGCATTTTCAGTAGAGTTTGATGTCTCTGGGGAATATTAACAACAACAACAACAACAAAAATGCAGCCTGGTATAAATGGTAGGGATGGAGGAGTTTTCAAAGGAGCCAAAAAATGAATTCATAATTCATAAGTCTTGTCATGGCCTCTCTTCCCAATTAAGGTGAATTAAATCTAAACAAACTGTGTTAGGTGCAAATAAAAAGATGCAGGGGGCTGGGTGTTATCAAATAACATAGTAAAGAAAATACTGAAATAAATAATACAGTGGATGTAGTAATGTCATAAACTGTATTATAGAGATTATCAGTCACTATTGGGATTCTGCTCAGATACCCCCAGGCCACTTTTTCCATTTCTGTGATCTCCTACCAAGTTTTTGAATAGTTTTGCTTCTAAGAGTCCATAGTGTCCACAGAGAACTCATAGAGAACTCCCTTTGTCCATTAAAGCCACTTTGTCTTGATATACTTAAAGCCTGAAATGCCTGGAATTTGTATCTTTCAGAGGTGAGGGGATTAGCCTATGACTGACAGGTGAGGGGGGAATTCTAGCTCCCTTGTCTTGCATCAAGATAAACTCTGAATTGTAACACTCCAGAGCTCCTGTGCAGGATCAGACTGAAGCTGGGGGTTCCTCCTCTTCCCTGTCCTACTTCCCTACTCCCTTACCCATTCCTGTTGAGAGCACTTCATAAATTACTCACACCAAAAACTTCATGTTTGGGTCTGCTTCTGGGGAACCCAAACTAAATCATACAGATATTTATAAATAATACTGAAGAGAGAGAGAAGAACTTTGAGAAAAGAGTATTTCATGGAAGAAATAACATTTTATTTGATTTTTGAGTGCAAAAAAAAAAAAAAAGCTTTCAATAGAAAGATGAAAGGGAGAAGGACTCTAGGCAAAGAACCAGTATTCACAAGGCACCATGAACAGCAAGTTTAGGAATGAGAATATAACTTAGAGTAAATCATTCTATATTTTATCTGAGCCTCTTTCTTACTACACATGGACAATTTACTTGATCTCTTTGTTCCTCAGTTTTCTAATCTGTTAAATGGAGATAACACTTTTACTTCCCTCTTGAAATATTTTTATGAGGGTTGAATTAGCACAATATCTGGCACAAAATAAGTACCCCATAAAACTGTTTTCTGTTGTTGTTGTCATTATTGTTTCTGTTGGTAAGAGCAGTTGGTAGAAAGTTATAGAGTATAAGCCCTCTGAGAATGTAGACCATAGAGGCACGTAGTTGTCCTGATATGTAATGTTTAGAATGCCATTTCATTTTATTTTAGTCACTAAAAGTTCCTTAAACATTCATATTTCAGACATGCCTTAGTTTTACTGACACATCTTTCTAAGTACAGGAAAAAAGGCATATGTCAAGGGCTCTGTGTACCATTCATGCCTTCTCCCATCTTGTATTCCATTTTTTGAAGCAAGCACACAAAAATCAGAATTCAGTTGGATCTGAAAAGGACTTTATTAGTAGCTTGACAGTTGATCCCAAAATATCAACCAACTACAAAGCTCTCAGCTAACATCTGGATTTAAGAATCCGATTTCCACCTGAGGCAAAAGAGAAACTGTTTGGTTCTCAACCTAAATATTGATCTTGTAACCTACCTGCTCAAGCAGCCCTTTGGAGATATGAATGACCCTGCAGTGTAGACTTTAGGTCCATTTGCCCAACCAACTACATGGTCAAGAACCCAAGAACAGTCTCATATATCCAGTAGAGGTAAAAAAGGTTCTGCTAGAATTGTTCATTTCAGAGAGGTAAGAAGTTCAAGGATACCTATCAACTCCCAGCCCAGAAGTGAAAGCACAAGAAAAAACAAACAAACAACTTTTTAAGGGACATTTGAAATTTTTGTATCAAATTTTAAATTACAACATTTTTTTACTTTTTAGGCAAAAGACTTGAAGAGACACTTCTCCAAGGAGAACATACAGAGAGCCCAGAGGCATATAAAAAGATGCTCAGCACCACTAGCCATCAGAAAAATGCAAATTAAAACCACAATGAGATACCACTTCACACCAGTCAGAAAGACCATCACAAACAAAGCAACAAACAAGTGTTGGAGAGGATGTGGAGAAAAAGGAACCTTAGTGCACTGTTGGTAGGAATGCAGACCAGTGCAGCCACTGTGGAAAACAGTATGGAATTTCCTAAAAAAAACAAAAACAAAAAAACAAAAAAAAACTAAAAATGAAACTGCCTTTTGACCCAGAAATTCCACTGCTGGGACTATATCCTAAGAATGCTGAAACACCAATCCAAAAGAACCTATGCACTCCAATGTTCATAGCAGCACAATTTACAATAGCCAAGTCCTGGAAGCAACCTAGGTGCTCATCAGTAAATGAGCAGATCAAAAAACTGGTACATGCACACAATGGAATTCTATGCAGCAGAGAGAAAGAAGGAGCTCCTACCCTTTGCAACAGCATGGATGGAACTGGAGAGCATTATGCTAAGTGAAATAAGCGAGGCAGTGAGGGACAAATACCATATGATTTCACCTTTAACAGGAACCTAATCAACAAAATAAAAAAGCAGGAAAAATATAACCAAAGACACTGAAATTGAGAACTGACTGACAGTGACCAGAGGGGAGGTGGGAGGAGTTAATGGGGGGAAGCGTGTTCAGGAACAATTATAAAGGACAGAGGGACTAAACCATGGTGGGGTAGAAGCAAGGGAGGGAGGTAAGTTTGGTGGGGTGGAGGGGAGTTGTAGGGGGTAAATATAGACAACTGTAATTGAACAATAAAATAATTTAAATAAATAAGTAAATAAATATGTATGAAAGAGAAAAAAAGTGACTGGATGGCCCTTTGGAGAAAAAATAAATTAAGTTGAATTTATGAAGGAAAAAAGAATTATTTATTTTTATATGTTTTAATATAGGACTTTTTGGAAGATGGTGGCATGCTAGGAGGGAGCAGATTCCTCTTCTCCCTACACATGGGAGAAAAACTGACCAATCTATGGAGAAACAGAGCAAAAGGCCAACAATATCACAACAGTTATGAAAATTAGAAATAAAAAATTATAGCGGACGTTGAAAAACCAGATGGTAAGGAGACTACTTCAGGATAAGAAGGGCCCAGGATTAGCGTGGGGACCAGGGAGGTTACAGGCCCCAGGCCCGGTGCTCCTGGGTCTGCCTCAGGGCACTCGGGAGAGAGCTGGGTCAACCACTCCCTCTCCGGCCAAACAAGGATTGAGCAGCACCAAGGCAGGCCTCATTGCTTGAAGGCACAGAGAGGACAGTGAGGACTGAGAGACAAATCACACAGGGGCTGCAAGCACCCATGCATAGTGCTGAGAAGAGTGTGCGCCCCAGCTTGTGCGACCAAGGGCAGCCTGGTCATGCGCCGGTGTCTACAAACTGGAGATAGTGTGGTTTTGTGGAAGACCCAGACCCCACAGCCCTGAATACGGAAAAGGCACAAGCGCTTCACGGAATCCCCGGTGCTCAGGCTGTGAACTCGGGGAGAAGTGCGTCTCCCTCAGAATCCCCAGAGCTCACACCATGAATCCGGAAAAGGTTCAAGTGCTCTGTGGGACACTGGAGCCGGTGGCAGTGAGCTCTGGAGAGAGTGCTTAGGAGCAACCAGACCCACAGACAGGGCCCTGCGGAGAGGCATGGACGGGCTCTGGGGAGACCACATGGCTAGCCCTAGGGACAATACACAAGAGACTAACTGAGTTCAGACTGGGAAGGCAGAAAAGCAACTTCAATCACCCCTCAGCCTGCTGAAGTCAGCAAGACCAGAAAAAGTGGTTTGGCCAGTTAGAAACCAACAAGAGGGTTTTTTTTTTAAGATTTTATTTATTTATTTTTAGAGAAGGAAGGGAGAGGGGGAGAGAGAGAGAGAGAAGCATCAATGTGCGGTTGCTGGGGGACATGGCCTGCAACCTAGGCATGTGCCCTGACTGGGAATCGAACCTGCGATGCCTGGTTCGCAGCCCGCACTCAATCCACTGAGCTACGCCAGCCAGGGCAAGAGGATTTTTTTTTGTTTGTTTGATTTTATCTTTTTTTAAGTAACTTTGTATTTTCTTAATTCTTATTATTTTTATATCTCTCAGTTCCGTATGCTTCCCTTTCTTTCACTCTAGTGTTATTCCCTCCTTTCCAAATTTATCTTCATTCCATCTTCTGCTTTTTTTTCCTTTTTTTTGAACCTGCAAGTTATTGCACATTTCTATTACCTCTTTTTCATTATCCTTCCATTTTTTAATTTTAACAGTATTTTGGTATTCCTCTTCTTTCTGTATAATCTTCTTTGCTTCACTGGTTATACTGCATAGTTTGATAGGTTTCCCCTGTTATTTCATTCATAGTGTATTGCTAATTAACTGTCCTTCATTTATGTTCCATTAGTACACTATTCAAGATTCTATACTCCCTATTCTTGTTATCTAGATCTCATAGATTCCGCCATATGATTGTTGCTCTAATATTATTGTAAATAAGACCTATTCCATATAATTGTAAATACAACACAACACTCCTCCCAGATCTCAGCCCACTTCGCGGTTTCCCGAACTCTATTACTGTAGTGGTTAACTCTAGTGTCTCACACACTACACCTATCTACTATTCTTTACTCCACCCTACCTCAAAATCTGACCTCCCACAATCTCACTGCTTTCTAGATCCAACTTACAATCCTTTCCTCCCCAACAAGAGCCTTATGTTCTTTCCATCCTTTCTAAAAAGTGGCTAGTGGGGTGGAAGATCATGGTTAACACTATACATAGCCAAAGGATCTCCTATCTCTTCTCTACTGACTGCTACTGTAAATATCATAGAATACTCTATTGCTGTCCTAAACCATTTTGCCTTACCCCTCCAACTGATCACAAAAAAGAGTAGGAGGAGGCTTTGGACACCAGGGTACACGAAAGAGACTGTACCACTGAATCTCACAGGTACTCTACCACAGAAGTTCACACCATAAACAGAGGACACCAGAACAGATCAATTTAAGAAACACAGGCTAACAAGAAGAGTCTCACAAACAATGAGAAGACAAATAAACAATCCCCAAATGAAGGGAAAGGAGGAAGCCTCAGAAAGAATGCTAAATGAAATAGAGGCAACTCAACTATCAGATATTGAGTTCAAAACAATGATTATAAGGAAGCTCAATGACCTCACAATGAGCTTCCAGAAACTACAGGAAGCTACAACGATCTCACTGAAAACTATATCAATATGAAAAAGGAAATAGAGACTATCAACAAAGTCCAAGAGGAAATGAAGAATGCAATTTCTGAACTGAAGAACACAGTAGAAGGAATGAAAAGCAGGATTGATGAAGCAGAAGATCGGATCAGTGAGTTGGAGGACAAAGTAGAAAAAAACACCCAGAAAGAGCAAAAAAAGGAAAACAGGCTCAAAAAGAATAAAGAGGTATTAAGATAAATACAAGACAATGTGAAATGTAATAATATCCGTATAATATGGATATCAGAAGGACAAGAAGAGAAAGGGATAGAACACCTACTTGAAAGAGTAATGATGGAAAACTTTCCTAATTGGAAGAGAGAAAAAGTCACATAAATGCAGGAAACACAGAGAGTCCCAATCAAGAGGAACCCACACAGGCCCACCTCAAGACACATTATAAATAAAATGGCAAAATTTCAAGACAAAGAGACAATCTTAAAAGCAGCAAGGGAGAAATAGAAAGTAACATACAAGGGAATCTCAATAAGGCTAGCAGCGGCCTTCTCAATAAAAACACTTCAAGCCAGAAGAGAATGGCAAGAAATATTCCAAGGTATGAGAACCAGAGGTCTGCAATCAAGGCTACTTTATCCAGCAAGGCTCTCAATCAAGATAGAAGGCCAAATAAGAAGCTTCCCAAACAAAAGAAGTCTAAAAGAATACACCTCCACCAAAGCAGCTTTGTAAGAGATGCTAAAGCAACTGCTTTAAGGAAAGGAAGGAAAATAGAGAGAGAGAGACAGGAACATGGGTATGTAAATGGAAATGAATAAGTATCTATCAATAATAACTTTAAACATAAATGGATTAAGTGCTCGAATCAGAAGACATAGACTAGGTGAATGAATAAGAAAGCATGAACCACACATATACTGCCTTCAAGAGACCCATCTCAGCGTAAAAGACCTACACAGTCTGAAAGTAAAGGACTGGAAACAAATTTTCCAAGCAAACGGACAGGAAAGAAAAGTTGGGTAGCAGTACTCATATCAGATAAAATACACTCCCAAAAAAGGGCCATAAAGAGAGACCTAGAAGGTTACTTCATAATACTCAAGGGAAGAATCCACCAAGAAGACATACACATTGTAAACATATATGCACCCAACACAGGAGCACCCAAATACATAAAGAAAATCTTAGAGGACTTCAAGAAAGATATTGACAGCAACACAATTACAGTGGGGGACTTTAACACTCCACTGTCAAAAATGCACAGATCTCCCAAACAAAATATCAAAAAAGATATTGTGGCATTGAACAACGCCCTAGAGGAAATTGACTTAACTGATATATGTAGAGCCCTCCATCCCAAAGAAGCTAAATATACATTCTTTTCAAATACACATGGAACATTTTCAAACATAGACCACATGAGAGGACACAAAACAGCCCTCAAGAATTTCAAGAAAATTGAAATCACACCAAGTATTTTCTGGGATCACAAGGGACTGAAACTAGAAACCAACTCCAAGGAAAAAATAAAAAATACTCAAAATCATGGAGATTAAATAGCATTCTATTAAACAATGAATGGGTCAAGAATGAAATTAAGGAAGAATTCAAAAAGTTTGTGGAAAAAATGAAAATGAACTCACAATAACACAAAACTTATGGGACACAACAAAGGCAGTTCTGAAAGGGAAGTTTATAGCAATACAAGCCTACCTAAAAAAGATAGAAACATTTCAAGCAAACAACCTAACCCTACACCTACAAGAACTCGAGGAACAACAACAAAGACAACCCAGAGCAAGTAGAAGGAAGGAAATAACCAAGATCAGAGCACAATTAAATGACATAGAGACCAAAACCACAATTCTAAGGATCAATGAATCCAGGAGTATGTTCTTTAAAAAGATAAACAAAAGCAACAAGCCTTTAGGCAGGCTCATCAAGAAAAAAAGAGAGAAGACCCAAATAAATACAATCAGAAATGAAAGAAGAGATATTACAACTGATACCACATAAATACAAAGGATTGTAAGAAATTACTAAGAAGAACAGTATGCAAAGAAATTTGAAAACCTAGGTGAAATGGACAAATTTCTAGAAAAATATGATCTTCCAAAACTCAATGAAAAAGAAGCAGAAAACCTGAACAGACCAATATCAGCAAATGAAATTGAAGCAGTAATCCAAAAACTCTCGACACACAAAAGCCCGGGACCAGATGGTTTCACAGGAGAATTCTACAAAGCATTTAAGGAGGAGCTAACCCCTATCCTTCACAGACTATTCCAAAAAATCCCAAAAGATTGAAACCTCCCAAACTCTTTTTATAAAGCCAGCATCATCCTATTCCCAAAACCAGATAAAGACACAACAAAGAAAGAAAACTTCAGGCAAATACCGCTGATGAACATAGACGCTAAAATCCTCAACAAAATATTGGCAAACCGCATCCAACAACACATTAAAAAGATCATCCACCATGACCAAGTGGGATTAATCCCACAGATACAACAATACTACTATATTTGCAAATCAGGAAATGTAATACACCACATAAACGAAAGCAAAGACAAAAACCACATGATTAGATCAATAGATGCAGAAAAAGCATTCGATAAGATGCAGCACCCATTTATGATAAAAACGCTCAGCAAAGTGGGCATAGAGGGAGCATTCCTCAACATAATAAAGGCCATATATGAGAGACCTACAGCGAGCATCATACTCAATGGGCAAAAACTAAAATCTTTTCCACTAAGAACAGGAACAAGACAAGGTTGTCCATTTTGACCACTTCTATTCAACATAATATTGGAAGTTTTAGCCACAGTGATGAGACAATAAAAGGAAATAAAAGGCATTCAAATCAGAAAGGAGGAAACAAAATTGTCACTGTTTGCAGATGACATGATAGTGTACATAGAAAATCCTATAGACTCAGCCAAAATACTGCTCAACCTAATAAATGAATTTGGCAAAACAGAGGGATTCAAAGTGAGTATCCAGAAAACAAAGGCATTTCTGCACAACAACAGTGAAACAGCAGAGGCAGAAATTTAAAAAAAAAATCCCATTTGATGAAGCAAAAAAAAAAAAAAATAAAGTATATAGGAATAAATCTAACCAAGGAAGCAAAAGACCTGTATTCATAAAACTACATAACACTGAAGAAATACATCAAGGAAGACACAAACAAATGGAAACATACACCATGTTCATGGATTGGAAGAATTAACATCATCAAAATGTCCATATTACCCAAAGCAACTTACACATTCAATGCAATACTTATTAAAGTACCAATGGCATATTTCACAGACATAGAACAAACACTTCAAAAATTTATATGGAACCATAAATGACCCCAAATAGCTGCTGCAACTTTGAGAAAGAAGAGTAAAGTAGGAGGGATCACAATACCTGACACTAAACTATACTACAAGGCCACCGTAATGAAAACAGCCTGGTACTGGCATAAAAACAGGCACATGGACCAATGGAACAGAACAGAGAGCACAGAAATAAACCCAAGTTTCTATGGTCAATTAATATTTGACAAAGGGGGCAGCAACATAAAATGGAGTAAAAATAGCCTCTTCAACAGATGGTGTTGGGAGAACTGGACAGCTAAATGCAAAAAAATGAAACTCGACCACCAACTTACACCATACACAAAAATAAGTTCAAGGTGGATAAAAGACTTAAATATAAACTGTGACACCATTAAAATCCTAGAGGAGAACATAGACAAGAAAATCTCAGATATTTCACACAGCAACATTTTTGCTGATATGTCCCCTAGAGCAAGGGACATAAAGGAAAGAATAAACAAATGGGACCTCATCAAAATAAAAAGCATCTGCACAGCTAAATGAAACAGTATCAAAATAAAAAGAGAATCAAATGTATGGGAAAACATATTTGCCAATGATACCTCAGACAAGGGCTTAATCTCCAAAATATATAAAGAACTTACGGGACTCCACTCTAAGAAGACAAGCTACCCAATTAAAAAATGGGCAAAGGACTTGAATGGAAACTTCTCCAAGGAGGACATACAGAAGATCCAAAATCACATGAAACGATGTTCAATATCACTAGCAATCAGAGAGATGCAGATTAAAACCACAAAGAGTTACCACTTCACACCAGTCAGAATGGCCATCATAAACAAAGCAACAAACAACAAGTGTTGGAGAGGTTGTGGAGAAAAGGGAACCCTAGTGCACTGTTGGTGGGACTGCAGACTGGTACAACCACTGTGGAAAACAGTATGGAACTTCCTCAGAAAATTAAAAGTGGATCTGCCTTTTGACCCAGCAATTGCACTGCTGGATCTATATCCTAAAACCTCTGAAACACCAGTCCAAAGAACCTATGCACCCCAATGTTCATAGCAGCACAATTTACAATAGCTAAGTGCTGGAAGCAACCTAGATGCCTATCAGTAAATAAATGGATCACAAAACTATGGCACATTTACACAATGGAACTCTATGCAACAGAAAGAAAGGAGCTCCTACCCTTTGAACAGCATGGATGGAGCTGGAAAGCATTATGCTGAGCAAAATAAGCCAGGCAGTGAGGGACAAATGCCATTTGATCTCACCTTTAACAGGAACCTAAACAACAAAACAGAGAAACAAGCAAAATACAGTCAAAGACACTGAAATAGAGGACAGGCTGACAGTGACCAGAGGGTAGGGGGTAGGGAATTTCAGGGGAGAGTGGGAAGGGTTTACAGGAACAAATATAAAGGACACATGGACAAAAACTAGGTCAGAAGTGGAAATGGGAGGGAGGTTGGGAGGGATGGGTGGGTGGGACTGAATGGGAGTAAAGGACAAAACATGTACTTGAACAATGATTAAAATAAAAATTTTTAAAAATATATAGGATTTTGTTTCTGTTTCACAGACTAAATGTTTTCACCCCTCTCTTTAGGATGATAATTATGTCTTTTCTTTCCCTTTTAAGTTTTCTTCTACTTCTTGTATTGTGTCTGCTTCTTCTAAAATACTTTTTCCTTGTTTATTTGTTTTCTGTCTATTTTTCAAACTACAGGTTTTCTTCACATGTCTGGTGATATCTGTGGGACAAAGAATTGAAGAATTCCATTAGTAATGGCAGAAAAATAGACCCAGGGGAATACAGATGGAATGGAGTAGAATGAACTGAATGAGTAGTGGGATAAAGATGAAGTTTTTGTTCAGAACAGATGTGAAAGTGTTGTTACCAGACTGAAGTTTTGGATAACAGTTTAGCAGACCCATGAGACGTCCAAATTGGGCAGCAGGAAAAAGGGAAGTTTGGCCTGAGGGACTGTTTTTATACTGGCTGTGGGCTCAAGACTTGGCATTTGATGATGAGCAGAACAGGACAACCAAGATGGAATTGAGGTAGAATAATTTCTCACATTCTAAGTGTGGATTGGGCAACTTTACCCAGAACCTGAAGAGCCTGGGGTAGGAAATTAGGGAGTTCATGGTATATACATCAGGGGACTCACCTGGCAGACGGTACCTGGTCAGGGAAACTTTCAGTCAATGACACAGGAGTCAGGCAAATTCATTTTAGAGGCTTTGTCTAGCCTTGTCTCTGTTTAATTAGAGACTGAGGTGGGGACCAAAATCTTCAATGAAAGAAATTGAAAAAGGTAAGTTCTCTATATAAGAGGTCTGAGGCCCATACCCAAGAAAGTGTCTTGATATGAGCAGTTTTGTGAAGAGACCACAGAAAAAGAATTAACATGGAGGCAAATTCTTACAGACTGGGCCATGGCTGGCTGAGAGGAGCCAGGGATTACAGAACATCATCCAAAATCTGGTTGGTGTACATGGAAAAAATGTCCAATATCCTGAACCAACTCCTACTGTAAGATAGAAATAAGCCGGATCTGGACTGAGACAAGACTAATTGATGAATTTGGGTGTAAGAACTAAGGAAGGCAAAGGCAGGTGAAACTGAGACTGCAAGTCAACACCAGAATCTTGACTTGCGGAAAACAAGGCCATATGAGCCTATGATTCTCAGATTTCACTTTGCATCACATTCCCCTGGTTGAGCTTGTAAAACTACAATTACCCAGACCTCACACAGGAAGGTATAGATTTACCTTGGATGGGATCAACATATATTTATATATTCAATAAAGTTTTTATTTTACAGCAGTTTTAGATTTACAGTATTATTGTAAAAGTATACAGAGAGTCCCCATGTACCCCACATTCAGTTTCCCCCCTTGACACCTTACATTAGTATGGAACACTTGTAACAATTAATTAATGGATACTGAAATGTCATTATTAATTAACACTGATGCTTTATGCAGGTTTCCTCAGCTTTTCCCTAATGTCCTTTTTCTGTATCAGGATTTTGTCCAGGATCCTACATTATTTTGAGTTGTCATATCTCCTTAGGCTTCTCTGAGTTGTGACGGTTTCTCACACTTGCCATGTTTTTGATGACCTTAACAATTTTGAGGTTGGCTAGCTAGGTATTTTGTAGCTCGTCCCTCACTTGAGATTGGTTTGATGTTCTCTTCATGATTAAACTGAGATTATAGATTTTGGAGAAGAAGACACAGAGGTAAAGTGCCATTCTCATTACATCATATCAATGATGCATGTTACCAACATGATTCATCACTGTTGATGTTGCCCTTGATAACCCAGCTGAGGTTTGTCAGGTTTCTCCACTGTGAATTTGTACTTTCTTCCTTCTTTGCATATTTTCCTCTTTGGAAGGAAGGTACTATATGCAACCCACACTTAAAGAATGGATAGTTATGCTCAAGGTCTTTGAGGTAGACAACACAATACATTTTTTATTTGGTAAAATATACATAATATAAAATATAATGATTCAAACACTTTTAGATGTTAAATTTATTTTTTAAGTTTCCTAGTCATTCTAAAATTTACCCATGTTTGAGAACCATTCAGATACATTGAAGGAGGGGACAGTGGGGAAACACTGAGGTGTTTAGAACACCACGAAACATCAGACCCAATGCTGACATTTTAGTGGATGGTTTGAAGAGCCATATTTGTCTTCTCAACTCTCTGCTCCTGTTTGAAGTCTCTGTAGGCTTATCCATGCAGGTGGCTGCTGGAGATGGAGGAAGGTTCCAGTCGAAAGGAAACTTGCAATAAATGAGTAGAGGAAGAAACCTAATCTTTGTATCTCTTATAGCCTCAAAACTAGTAATTGGCACAGAATATGAGATATTTTATTAACCCAAGAAAACATTTGATTTATAACACATTGTCAAATTTCACAACCTTAGCATGAAGTTCTCCAGTTCTATCCATGCTATTAGGAAGGGCACGAGTTTCTTCTTTCTTTCTGCTGTATAGTACTCCATTATGTAAATGAACCACAGGTTTTTGATCCACTCATTTACTGATGGGCACTTAGGCTGTTACCAACACTTGGCTATTGTAAATTGTGCTGCTAAGAACATTGGGGTTCATAGCTTCTTTTGAATTGGTGTTTCAGGATTCTTAGGGTACAATACCAGCAGTGGAATTGCTGGGTCAAAAAGCAGTACCATTTAGTTTTTTGACAAAATTCCGTACTGTTTTTCACAGTGGTTGCACCAGTCTGCATTCCCACAAACAGTGTACTAGGGTTCCCTTTTGAAAGACAAATAGCATATGATCTCACCTATAAGTAGAACCTAATCAACAAAACAAACAAGCAAGCAAAATAGAACCAGAGACATTGAAATTAAGAACAAATTGACAGAAACCAGAGGGAAGGATGTAGGGTATAATGGGGGGAAAGAGGGGAAGGGTTTTCAGGAACAACTATAAAGGACACATGGACAAAACCAAGGGGGGTAGGATCAAAGGTGGAAAGTGGGGATAGCTGGGGTTGGGGGTAGTGGTGGTGGGGAAATGGAGACAACTGTACTTGAACAACAATTTAAAAATATGAAAAAATAAAATAAAGTCAATAAAAAAAAGTGAGCAAAACAGAACCAGAGATACAGAAATAAAGAACAAATTGACAGTAAGCAAAAGGGAGGGAGGAGAATGATAATAGGGGAAAGAAGGGGAAAGGTTGTCAAGGAACGTGTATAAAGGACCCATGGACAAAGACAAGGTGGGGGAGGATTGAATTTGGGAGGTGAGTGTGGGTAGGGCAGGGGAGAGTAATGGGGGGAAATGAAGACAACTGTAATTGAACAACAATAAACAAATGAAAACTTTCACAACCTGACAGGTAGACTTACTTCCCTGATGCCCAGGTGATGTTGACCTGTGCAAAGTTATAACTTCTCTCAGATAATCCTCCTTTTCAAATCATTTACTTATTCCTCTCCTCATCTTAATCTTTGAGGACCACATTGACCCGATGTGTCTGATCACAGGACCACTTGTAGAAAATAGGAAAGGAGTGGAGTTAATTCTCACTGTAAGACAAAAATATGTTCACCTCACACTTTTCCAGATGCCTTAGAACATGGACAAATAATGGATCTATATCCTGGAGCCACTTAGTAAATGCTTCCTCACCTCCCAATAATCATTTATTGAATTAAGGTCCCAGATGGATGATCAGTGAGGATATTACTTACAAGAACTTGGATTAAAGATAGAAGCAGGCATTTGACTCTAATAGTGGGTAAGGTAATGCAGATTGAACAGGTTTCTGCAGCATATAGTGATTACTCTAAATATTAAAGAAAAAGAGAAAAGTGAAGTCAAATATTGCTCTAAGACTTTCTTGATAGCTGATCAAATTTTTGTAGTCATGTCTTCCACTGTGACAGAAAAACTTAAGCATGCAGAGACAGTGTCAGGAGAAAAAAATAAAGGCTTTAGTCATCACTACTTGTAATGTCCAACTGTGAAGAGTTATGGAAGCAAAAATAACTATAATAGAGAGGATGATGAAGAACCTGGTAGCTGTGGTTTTAGAAGTGAAGCAATGGGAAAGTCACTAGTAGAAAGGACTGTACAGCGGGGAGAAGAAATTGCATTTCCAGGTTATCTTGCCTTGTGGAAATGGATAGCAGAGTGAGACAAATGAGAGAAGACAAGACCACAATGAGTGTCAGAATATTTGCTGAGGGGAAGCAGCTTTTCAATGCTGCAAAGCTGAGCCTGAATTTGTAAAACAGGAAAGGAACTTGTAAACACAAATTCCAACAATCAACTGCAGCTATTTATGAGATCCTTTGTTCATGCAAAATTCCAAAGACAGCAACATAGATTCAGTGTTCTGAAGATGGAGGCTAAATTTAGGCTGAGAAAGCAAGCAGCCTAGAAATGGTGAGATCTGAGGAGACTTTTATTCTACAAAGCTATCATTTGGTTGAAAATGAGCTAATATTAGTGCTGTATTTTGATTGGCTGAGGGTCTCCTCTTCTGAAGTAATCCAAAATATGCCTGGAGCTTCTGAAGGGGAGAGCAGAAGCATCTTTCTCTTGGCAAAGTTTCTGAAAGTCTGAAGGCTGCAGCAATTGAGGATTGATTTACAGCACCCCTTCTTCCCAGGGCACCTAGGAATTCCGTTTGTTTTCATTTCTACTAATGAAAACAAACAAAGGCAGTCAGCTAAGGAGAAAGGAGACAGTATCTGACTCATAAAGACCAAGGTCCCGCTTTTCTTGAGAGCTGTGATGGGCAAGCCCAGTAGTATCAAACATTTAAATAATTGAGAGAAACACCAGGAAAATTCACAGAAGAAACACTGACCCTTGGCAACTTAAATGCATCTATGTAACCCCTTTGTCCCTGCATGAAACACACACGCACTCATACACACACGACGAGACAAGTACTGGGAAAAAGGGTCAACAAAAAAGAATTGCTGCTTTCCCCTTCTCCATATCTCTACAGTTATTGTTGTTTGTATTCCTACAGAAAAAAAAATAAAATGTTCTCCAGATAGTGAATACCCATGAAAATTCATCTAGAGTATTAAAGATTTACCCAAATGTTTAAAAGAGGGATTTGTAAGTATATGGTGCCCATTTTATGGAAAGTATATTTTAAGACATTCTTCACTCTTAAAATGTGGTTAAATATTCCTATGTTCTTGACATCAGAATTCACCCCTTTTTATCCTTTCCATAACCCATTCCTTAAGAAAGGAATAAAGTTGTCTAATAGGCACACTGTGTGCTATTTTAAGATGTACAGTGAGACCTCTTATCTCTCCATGAAATCCTCAGAGAAAATATTCACCTCCAATCATTTGTTATAGTGTTGGTTCTGTTTGGAGAGCTACAAAAGGTCAACTATGAATTCAAAGTGGGTGAAATGTAAAAGCCAAGGAGTCAAATGAAATATGAGCTACCCAAGAATGTCTTTATTCCATTTGAGTTTCTGCATTTACTATCCTTAAAGGCCAAATTTAATCTTAACTATTGATAGCTACAAAGTTGATTGTTCACTACTTGCTTTCCAGAAGAAGAACTAAGTGGGAGATATTTATAATACTGTATTAAGCAATTATAAAAATAATTTAATTTGGTGGTTTTAATTTTAAAAGATTGCAGGTAAAAACAAAGGTGTCAGTTCAAATAATTATTTATTAGAGAAATGTTCAAAGCCACATCCCAGAACTGGCCTGAGGAAAACCCACCTGTGCTACACCAGCCAAACTCTAAATGGAAAGAACTTGACTCTACTCAGTCATTACTGCTACCACCCACAATGCTACTTATCCATCAGGAACTCGAATTTGTAGCATTAAATGCCATACCATTTGAAACCAAATGCCTTGGCAATTTGTGCTGACACATACATTAACTCCATAATAAAAATTGCTTCCTTTTTGCTTACTTCCAAATTGTAGTCTCTCCTAGATATATCTGATTCTTGGGGCCTAACTAACATGACTGCATACTTGTTGCAAAGGATGTTGGGAATTTGAATTTAGATTTCAACATTACAGAGACAGGACTTATGAGGTGGTGGTTTCCTCAAATGTAGAAATGCTTTTCAAAAGGTGTGGAAAGATAAGTTCAAGATGGATAAAAGAGTTAAATATAAGTCATGATACCATAAAAGCCCTAGGGGGAACATAGACAGAAAAATCTCAAATATTCCATGCAACAATATTTTCACCAATATGTCCCCTAGAGCAAGGGACATAAAGGAAAGAATAAACAAGTGGGACTTCATCCAGCTAAAAAGTTTCTATACAGCTAAAGAAAACATCAGCAAAATGAAAAGGGAACCAACTGTATGGGGAAATATATTTGCCAATGATACCTCCCACAAGGGTTTGATCTCCAAAATATATGAAGAACTCACACCACTCCATTCCGGGAAGACAAACAACCCAAATAAAAATAGCCAAAGTACCTGAACAGACACTTCTCCAAGGAGGACATACAAAGGGCCCAGAGACATATAGAATGATGCTCAGTATCACTAACCATCAGAGAGATGCAAATTAAAACCACATTGAGATACCACTTCACACCAGTCAGAATGACCATCATAAACAAATCAACAAACAGCAAGTGTTGGAGAGGATGTGGAGAAAAGGGAACCCTAGTACACTGTTGGTGGAATGCAGACTGGTGCAGCCACTGTGGAAAGGAGTACAGAATTTCCTCAGAAAACTAAATGGAACTGCCTTTTGACCCAGCCATTCCACTGCTGGGATTATACCCTAAGAATCCTAAAACACCAATTCAAAAGAACTCATATACCCCAATGTTCATAATTGCGCATAGCAGCACAATTATGCAATTGTGCATAATTATGCAATTATTCAAATTGTGCATAGCAGCACAATTTACAATAGCCAAGTGCTGGAAATAGCCTAGGTGCCCATTAGTAAATGAGTGGATCAAAAAACTATGGTACATTTACACAATGGCATACTATGCAGCAGAAGGAAAGAAGGAACTCCTACCTTTCGCAATAGCATGGATGGAACTGGAGAGCATTATGCTAAGTGAAATAAACGAGGCAGTGAGGGACAAATACCATATGATCTTACCTATAAGTGGAACTTAATCAGCAAAACAAACAAGTCAGCAAAATAGAACCAGAGACATGAAAATAGAAAACAATCTGACAGTAACCAGAGGGAGGATAATGGGAGAAAGAAGGACAAAGGTTCTCAAGTAACATGTATAAAGGACCCATGGACAAAGACAATGAAGGGGGGAGGATTGGATGTGGAAGGTGGGGGTTGGTCGGGTAAGGGAAAGTAATGGGAGGAGGAAATGGGGAAAATTGTAATCAAACAACAAAAAAATAAGAAATCAAATAAAAGATCATGGTAAGATAACATTATAACATAAGCTTACTAAAACACATTCTTATTTGTGTTCCAGTCATTTCTTTAGCTCATGATTTTATCAACTAGATTCCATATTATAATTTCCAATATTTTTATACTTGAATATTTGTATGTGTAACCTACCTAACTGGCTTTTATTCCACAATCTGAGTTGTATTGACTAGGTCAAAACTTCACTGTTACAGGAACAAAGTTAAAGGACACATGGACAAAAACTAGGGGGAGGGTGGTAATGGAAGGGAGGTGGGGAGGGATGGGTGGGTGGGCTGAAATGGGAGTAAAGGGGAGAAAACTGTACTTGAACAATGATTAAAATTAAATAAAAAATAAATAAATAAATAAAACCTAAAAAATAGTTCACTGTTGAATGCTCCAAACATTCAATTTTTAGTTGACCAGCAATATTAACCTACTCAAACACATAATGATCTATAACATTTTTATATTTTTGTCCTGTGCCAAACTGCCTTTTTAAAGGCTTTCTTTAATCCTGTTCACATCCTTGCTTTTTCTTCAATCATAATTGTTTCCTACACCCATATATTCTCTGGCACCAAACTCACATATTCTGTATCTAGGAGTCTCAGCTATTGTTTTGTATGCCTAAAAGCCTGCATTTCCTGGGAGCATCTTGTTCCAAAGCAGATCAAAGCTAAAGCCACAAAAAATAGCAGTAAACCCAACCCTTTGAAAGGAAAAAATTTAATCCAGACCCACTGAGACTTTTACAAGCTGGATACTGAATAGCAAACTAGAGATTGAATAATAGACAGTTGCTACTTTCAATGATGGTAAGACTGTGTCTAGTGAGGATGGCAGACATGTGCAGCATGATATAAGAGGAAAAGAGCAACTAGAAAGTGACTGAGGTCTAGATGATTGGCTGATGAAAGGTTTGTATGGAGAGAGAGACAGCATTTAGGGTCATAGTTTATAGATCTTAGGGACATCTTGTGCTATTGCCAATGTCTTTCATTTGAAGTTCTTTGCATAGATAAAGCTAATGTGGTGAAATGTTTAAGATGAAAGGTATACAGAAATTATATGTATTACACTAGCAACATTTCTGTAGGTTTAGTATTTTGTCAATATAAAAGTTAAAAATAGAATACAAGGCATTTCAACAATTATAACTTCATAAATAGACTAAGCTTTTCTAACATTAGTTTTAATATCTAATTTAGAGGAAAGGAAACTACATCTCTAGGATGTCTCAGCTTACTAAACATTTGACACATTCTTGACTTTTCTTACTGACAATATCATGTCTGCATGTAGAAGAAAATATCAAGCTGAACTTTTTTTTATTCTGGGCTTAATTCCTACCAAAAAGAACAGTAGAGTTCTTAAAATCAGGATGACAGGAACACTTTGGAAGAAAGTGATCTTTCTGTTGTTTCTAAAAGTGGGATGTTGGTAACAGAAATAGAAGTACCCCAGACTGTAGGACCTCATGTTCTTACAAAGACAGGTAGAATGTGGTTGTAATCTCATGATTAGAGTTTCTGAAAAGTATTCAAGAGACAAAAGGCCAAAGAAATTATTGTAATATGAAATTAGACTTGAGAAGTAAAAAGAAGTAGGAATGTAAAGAAAACAACATGACTTCCCAACAGTTCTCTGATGAGCTCAAAAGATAAAAGAAGAAAGAAAACTAAAGGAAATGCAGGAGACTGACACCAACATAAATTTCATTTTTAAATGTTTTAATGCCTAGTACACACCACTGTGGGATGAGGAAAAAGGCATAGAAAATTCAACAGGTACTTATTCAGTCATCACAACAGGACAGTAATTGGATTGACAAAAAGACACCGACACACACTGTTACAGAAAATGTAGACAACTGTACTTAAACAACAATAAAAAAATGAGAAGATATAAAGTTTTTTCAGTGGGAATAGACATAGAAACATACACAGATACCAATAGAAAGCAGGAGCTAATATATTATGCTGCCTGCTGGCTGCAGAGCAACCTATGTCTCTCAAAGTTCCCCAAAGGAACATAGAGCTGAGAAGGAGTGGTGATACGAGAAACTCTCTTTGCCCAAGTTTGCAGCCTCCTTACAAACTACTGTTTGACTCTGAAAAGTCTGGGTGATACCAGGTTCAAATAATTATATTTAAAATGGGGAAAAAGACAAGACAACTGTAACTGAACAATTAAATAAATAAAAAATAAATAAATAAATAAATAAAATACCAGCACACACTTAAGTGTTTTTCAAGAATTTTTATTGAAAATGCTATTACCTCGTCTCTCTCCTCTGGCCACTTCCTGCCTGCAGAGGAGAGAGAAGAGGGAATTTCAGGGGAAAAGGGGAAGGGTTTGCAGGAACAAAGTTAAAAGACACATGGATAAAACTAGGGGGAGGGTGGTAATGGGAGGGAAGATGGGAGGGGGGTGGGTGGGCTTGATTGGGAGTAAAGGGGAGAAAAATGTACTTAAACAATCATTAAAATAAATAAAAAAAAAAGAAAATGCTATTACCGTTTTCCCAGTTTTTCCTTCTTTATCAACCTTCTGCCCTGTATCCTCCAACCTTTCAGCATTCCCCCACCTTAGTTGATGTCCATGGGTTGTACACATAAGTTCTTTGAATTCTCTGTTTCCTATATCATTTTTATGTCTCCCCTTCTATTTTATGCCTACAAATCATGATTCTTCTTCCCTTCACCTTTTTCCCCCAATTCCTCTCGCACCTTTCCCCACTGAAATCCCTGCATATGATGCGTATTTATCTGATTCTGTTCCTGTTCTAGTTGTTTGCTTAGTTTTTGTTTTCATTGTTTTTCTTTTCTTTTAGGTTCATTTCTTTTTTTGTTTTTTTTTTGTTTTATTTTATTTTAATCATTGTTCAAGTACAGTTTTCTCCCTTTTACTCCCAATCCAGCCCACCCACCCCTCCCTCCCAACTTCCCTCCCATTACCACCCTCCCCCTAGTTTTTGTCCATGTGTCTTTTAACTTTGTTCCTGTAAACCCTTCCCCTTTTCCGCTGAAACTCCCTCTTCTCTCTCCTCTGGTCACTTACT
>PVIA01011568.1:0-43564 GCA_004024845.1 Tonatia bakeri | reverse complement strand
ATGTTCATAGCAGCACAATTTACAATAGCTAAGTGCTGGAAGCAACCTAGATGCCCATCAGTAAATGAATGGATCAAAAAACTATGGTACATTAACACAATGGAATTCTATGCAGCAGAAAGAAAGAAGGAGCTCCTATCCTTTGCAACATCATGGATGGAACTAGAAAGCATTATGTTGAGTGAAATAAGCCAGGCAGTGAAAGATAAATACCATATGATCTCACCTTTAATAGGAACCTAAACAACAAAACAAAGAAACAAGCAAAATATAGTCAAAGACACTGCATTAGGGGACAGGCAGGAAGTGGCCAGAGGAGAGAGAAGAGGGAATTTCAGGGGAAAAGGGGAAGGGGTTTGCAGGAACAAAGTTAAAAGACACATGGATAAAAACTAGTGGGAGGGTGGTAATGGGAGGGAAGTTGGGAGGGAGGGGTGGGGGGTTGGATTGGGTGTAAAGGGGAGAAAACTGTACTTGAACAATGATTAAAATAAAATTGAAAAATGAATACAGTAGATATTATAGTCTTATTCTAGATCTTATCCTTCAAAACACCAACCTTTTCACCAACTTAGGTAAAAGTTACATGTAAAGCGCTATAATTCTTTCCTAGGTGGACAGAGTGCGTGCTATCTCTTGACTAAGAAATGTTGCATTATATCTGTGATCAGGCATTGAGAGCATTACTAGGCTAATCAGTGCCCCTCATCTGGCTTTCTAAACTCCAAATAGTTTTCTATCACTTATTTACCAAGGGAACTCTGAAGACATGAAAACCCATTGCATAATCTTATCAAAATTCATCCAGTAACACAACTTTGGATTCCATTCATAAACTAAATTGAGTCATCATCAATAAATTTAAGGAATATGCATATGAAGTATCAGTTCAAGTAAAGACCAGGTATGACCTTTCATCTATGTGCTGAATACAAAACAAAAACAGAAGGTAGATGCCATGTAGCATCTTTTCCTGAATCTATTAACAATAGCTGCTGGAGTTACTTTTTAGTGAGCCCATCCTTATGTCACCAAGATCATGCCTAGCAAGAAAGTGAGAGCAATATTTTTCACTTTAATGTTTCCTAATTTTTAAATATGTAATCTAATAAACCACTCATATGTGAAAAAGGGAGGAAGATGGCAGCTTGTGCCACCAGCATGGATTTTTGGCTGATCTTCTGACAAGTGACCTGAACAACCAGAAGAATCTCAGATGATATGAATTTTTGAAGCCAAAGAATACAGAGGATGCTTTCCACCATGCAGTAAGAGATTTTATAAGTTGAGGGAGAAATGCCCTGTTTGAGGCACCTGCAGCAGAGGAGAGATCAGACAAAAAAAAAAAGTACAGCTTAATGCCTTCCCCCCTCCTTGAGAAGAGCCCTGGTCCCACGCAGGGAAGCCTGCAACCCTAATTGGGAGAGGCTTGGAAGGTTATACAAAGTCTGGGAGACAGGCTGTGCACACACAGCGAGCAGCATGTCCATAGCTGCAGCACCAAACAGGAGAGTTCCAGAGAGAAACCCTATCACCTAAAACTGTCTGAGGCACTGGCAGGCTGTGGATAGACCAGACTGAGAGAAACTCTCTGCTTTTTGAGGAGGTGGAGAGCATGGATTGCTGAGTCATGGCTTGGGGCTGTAGAGTGGGTGCCACATAGAGACTTTTGAAAAAGGGGAGCTGAGTCGGCAGTGGGTCTGCCGACAAAGAAACCAAAGTGAAAACACAGTTCAGTCCCACTGAGTTCATCTGTGCAGGAAGAACAGAAAGTGGTACACCAAGAAGATGTGAGACCCGGCCTAATGTGGCTAGTGAGTAGGAGCTGTACAGAGTGGAGTGTTCAGGTCTGAATCTCCTGAGAGAGCAGCAGATTAAGGACTGGATGGCCAGGAGCTAATCACGTGAAATTCATTGCAGCCAGGCAGGTCCCCTCACAGGCAGGTGTGCCCAATCCCTACCTGCAAGATTGCAGGCTCTGCAGATCAGTGAGGCCAGGTTCAGAGGCCCCCTGTTTAGTACATATTTGCAGGGGAAGAAGGAGTTCTGAAAGGGCCATTTCTGAACTTATATGAGACACTAAGAGCTACACCATTCCTTGTACCCAGACCCACTGAAACTAGCAGAGCAGAGAGATTAGAGGCAGGCATAGCAAGGGGTGTTCAGGTCCCTGACAAGTCTCTGCTCTTGTACGGAGCTGCCATGAGCACCAAGCAGGAAAGAGCTGACCCTTTTACACAGATTGAACTTTCACAGGAAGTGGACAGCTAGTTCATCAGAAACTATACATTACTGAAAATAATCTGAGACAGACCAAGATGCATAGAGGATGGGAGGGAGGGGGAACACTCTCACCATCTTCTCTGAAGACTGAACAGCACCTCCCTAAGGTGACCCAAGAAACCCACCCTCCCGATTACACCAGAGGCCCCCTCTGGAGGCAGGTGGAGGTGGTACTGTCAGTGCTCTCAGACATTAGATTAACCACACCTGGGCCTCATGCTGATGGAAAGCCAGTAGGGCAAGACAGGGAAGACCAGCCAGAATGAAGGAGACAGCCATAGACAATGGATCACTTGTAGCTGCAAACAGGTTGCCTAGGGCTTAACTGAGACACCATCTGATGTTACCAGTGGTGGATCCAGAAAGAGAAAACAATGGCAAACCCTACACTCTGCTGAGACAAATTCTACCTTGGTCATTCTCATTATTTTTTTCTCTGGCATAAGTTTTAACATTTTTTTTTCTTTTTCTTCAAGTTTGTTCCTATTATTTCACTATTTTTTTACTTTAGTTTTATTTCAAATCTCATATTTTACTCCTCCCATCTCTTACTCCAATTTGCCTACATCCTACCTCTTATTATTTTTGTTTTAATTTTAATTTTTCCCTTTATATAGCTTGCTTGTTTTTATTCTGCAATCTTATAATTTCTCCTCCCTCCAGCCTCTCAAAATTGTTTTCTTGCCATTAGTCTTCCCTTTCTAATGATATTCTTTTCTGTCTCCACCTTTACTAATCTTTGCTTATTTGTTGTTGATATGGTAGTTGTTGTTGCATTTCTTTGATTTTATTCCTAGATGTTCACTAGTTTTGAATTTCAAAACTCAGAGTTTACTGTTTCCCTCTACTACTGCATTTTGTCTTCATCCTGCCCTTTCTTTTTTCATTTCAAATTGTATTTTTTTCTTTCTCTTGGCCTGGTTTTTATTCCTTACTCTAATTATTGCTTCTCCTTCTATCCTCTCAAAATTACTTTTATTTCTTTTAGACATTGCATAATCTTTTCTTATTTCTTTTTCCTACTTATTCTTTTTCTACCTTTATTAATCTTTGCTCATTTGACATTGATATTGCTATGGCGGTTGTTTTTCTTCAATTTTATTCCTATTAATTTACTATTTTTATCCTTTTAAAACTTCATATTATACTATCCCTTTCCTTACTCCATTTTGTCTTCTTCCCCCTTTTTAAATCTATGTTATTAATTTTATTTTCTTTCTTCACCTTGTTTCTGTTCCCTCGTCTTATTTCTCCTCCCTCTACTCTCTCAAAATCATCTTTATTTCCATTAGTCATTTCTTATTAGTTTTTCCATTCTTATAATAGCCTTAATCTCTTTCCACCTTTATTAATATTTACTCATTTTTTTATAGTGTTGTTGTGGGTGGGAGCATTTTTGTGGGTATGAGTTTTGTCTCCAGGATGGTTTCATTTTGTTCTGGCAGCATCTGTACAACAGCATTCAAGGTGCAGGGGGTGCTGTGACTTTTGGTCAATCAGCCAGAGGGAAGACACCACCAAGGAATGACCCAATAACAAAAAAACAATTATAACAATAGAACCCCCATAAAAGACATAAAGGGCATCCTAAGAGAATCCAGCTCAAGATTATAAGGACTGCACCACTAAGTCCCACAATTCTCTTATGACAGAAGACCACTCCATGAGATAGGGAGTTAAAGCAGATCAATCTAATATGCAGAAACAAACAAAAAGAATCACCTAAAATGGGGAGACAAAAGAATAATCCCCAGTTAAAAGAAAAGGAGGAATTCTCAAAAGAGTGCTATATGAAATTGAGGCAAGCAATCTATCAGACATCGAGTTCAAAATAATGGTTATAAGGATGCTCAAGGAACTCAGTGAGAACTATAAGGAACTCTAAGGGAGTACCCACAAGAAACTTAGTGGGAACTACATCAGCGTGAAAAAGGGACATAGAAACTATGAATAAGAACCAGGAGGAAATGAAGAATGCAGTATCTGAAATGAAGAATACACTGGAAGGAATTAAAGGTAGTAAAAATTGAATCAGTGAGTTAGAAAACAATGTTTAAAAAAAAAAACCCAATCAGAGCAGTGAAATGAAAAAAGACTCAAAAAGAATGAAGATAGTTGAAAGATGCTGCAGGACAACATGAAACATAATAATACTCACATCATAGAGACACCAGAAGGAGAAGAAAAGGAGCAAAGTATAGAAAAACTGTTTGAAAAAGTAATAACTGAAAACTTCCCTAATTTGATGAGAGAAAAAGTCAAGCAAGTCCTAGAAGCACAGAAGGTCCCAATCAGATGAACCCAAAGAGGCCTACTCTAAGACACCTCATAATTAAAATGGCAAGATTCAAACACAAAGAGAGAAGCTTCAAGGCAGCAAAGGAGAAACAGGAAGTAACATACAAGGGAGCCCCAACAAGGCAAGCAGCTGATTTCTAAACAGAAACACTACAAGCCAGAAGGGAATGGCAAGAAATAGTCCAAGTAATGAAAAGCAAAGGCCTGTAACCAAGGCTGCTCTATCCAGCAAGGCTCTCATTTGAAATGGAAGGTGAAATAAGGAGCTTTCCAGACCCCCCCAAAAAAAGCTAAAAGACTACATCACCACCAAACCAGCATTGCAAGAGATGTTAAAGGGACTGCTTTAAGAAGATGAAGGCCCTGGCTAGTGTGACTCAGTAGATTGAGTGCTGGCTGCAAACCAAAGGGTTGTGGGTTTGATTCCAAGTCAGGGCACATGCCTGGGTTGCAGGCCAGGTCCCCAGTGGGGGGCACATAAGAGGCAGCCACACACTGATGTTTCTCTCCCTTTCTTTCTCCCTCCTTTCCCCTCTGTAAAAATAAATAAACTAAATATTTTTAAAAAATAAAAAAAGAAGATGAAGAAAGAGAGAGAGAGAGAGACAGGTACAAAGGGGAAGAAATGACAATAAATAAATACCTATCAATTAATCTTAAATGTAAATGGACTAAATGCTCCAATCTAAAAACATAGGGTAAACAAATGGATAAGAAAACACAACCCACATATATGCTGTCTACAAAAGACCCACCTCATAACAAAAGATCTACATGAGCTCAAAGTGAAGGGGTGGAAAAAAAATATTCCAAGCAAATACACATGAAAAAAGCTGGGTTAACAATGCTTATATCAGACAAAATAAACTTCAAAACAAAAATCATAACAAGAGACAAAGAAGGTCACCACATAATACTTAAAAAAGTTGTCCAACAAGAGGATATAACCCTTGTAAACATATATGCACCTAACATAGGAGCACCTAGATGTATAAGGAAAATCTTGGAGGACTTCAAGAAAGATATAGATAGTAATACAGTCAACCTAGGAGATTATAATACCCCACTGTCAACAATGGATAGATCTTCCAAATAATCAACAAAGGTGTTGTGGCATTGAATGATACACTAGATAAAATGTACTTAATTGATATTTTCAGAACATTTCACCCCAAAGAAGCAAAATATAGATTCTTTTTAAATACACACAGATCATTTTCAAAGATAAACCACATTGTAGGACACAAAACAAGCCTCAACAAATTCAAGAAAATTGAAATTATAACAAGTGTCTCCTTGGATCACAATGGCTTGAAAATAGAAAACAACTTCAAGAAAAAAACCCTCAAAAACATTGAAATATACAGAGACTGAATAATATGTTATTAAATAACAAATGGGTCAACAATGAGATGAAGGAAGAAATCAAAAAACAAATCTGGAAACAAATGAAAATGAACACGCAATAACCCAAAACCTATGAGACACAGCAAAGGCAGTCCTGAGAAGGAAGTTCACAGCAATACAGGCTCACATAAGAAACAGAAAAATCTCAAATAAACAACCTAACCCTACATCTACAAGAACCGGAGGAACAATAAACAAAGCCCAAAGCTAGTAAAAAAAAGGAAATAATCAAGATCAGAGCAGAATAATATGACATATAGACTGAAAAAACACTGAAAGGATCAATGAATTCAGAAGCTTGTCCTTTAAAAAGATAAACAAAATTGACAAACCTTTAACCAAACTTGTCAACAAAAAAAGGGAAGACCAAAATAATTAAAATCAGAAACAAAAGAGAAGTTACAACCAATACCACAGAAATACGAAGGAATGTAAGAAATTACTATGAACCACTATAAGCCAAGAAATTGGACAACCTGGGTGAAATGGATAAATTTCTAGAAACATACAGTCTCCCAAACTTAATCAAGAAGAAACAGAAAACCTGAATAGACTGTTAGCGACCAGTGAAATTGAAGCAGTAATCAAAAAATTTGTGATATACAAAAGCCCTAAACCAGATGAATTCACAGGTGAATTTTAACAAATATTTAAAGAACTATCACCTATTGTTCTCTATTCCAAAAAAATTCAAGAAGAGGGAAGACTCCCAAACTGTTTTTACCAGGCCAGTATTATCCTAATTTCAAAACCATATAAAGACACAACAAAGAAAGAAAATTACAGGCCAGTATCTCTGATGAAAACAGATATTAAAATCCTCAACAAAATATTGGCAAACCAGATCCAGCAATACGTTAAAAAGATCATACACCGTCATCAAGTGGGATTTATTCCAGGGAGACAAAAGAGTACAATAATTGCAAATCAGTAAACATAGTATATCAAATAAACAAAATGAAGGAAAAAACTCACATGATCATATGAATAGATGTTGAAGAAGCATTTGATAAAATCCAGTACCCATTTATGGTTAAAAAAAAAAAAACCCTCAGCAAATTGGGAATAGAGGGAGCATAGCTCAACATAATAAAGGCCATATATACAACACCTACTGCCAATGTTGTACTCAATGGGCAAAAACTAAAAACATTTCCCTTAAGATCAGGAACATGACAAGGGTGTCTGTTTTCACCCCTCTTATTCAACGTAGTACTGGAACTTCTAGACACAGTGATCAGACAAGAAGAAGAAATAAAAGACATTTGAGTTGGAAAAGAGGAAGTAAAACTGTCATTATTTGCAGATGACATGAGAATGTACATAGAAAAAACTATAGACTCCACGGAAAAAACTACTCTACCTAGTAAATGAATTTGCCAAAGTAGCAGAACACAAAGTCAATATTCAGAAATCAATGGCATTTTTATACACCACAATGGACTTATTGTTAAGAAAAAGTAAATGAAAAGTTCCATTTACCACAGCAACAAAATCAATAAACTACCTAGGAATAAACTTAACCAAGGCAGTAAAAGACCTGTACTCAGAAAACTACAGAACACTGAAAAAGGTAATTGAGGCAGATACAAATAAATGGAAGCATGTACGGTGTTCATGGATTAGAAGAATTAACATCATTAAAATGCCCATACTACCCAAAGCAATCTATAGATTCAGTGCAATCCCTATTAAAATACCAATGGCATATTTCACATATCTAGAACAAATACTACAAAAGTTTATATGGAACAAAAAAAGACCCTGAATAATCCCAGCAATCTTGAGAAAGAAGAACAAAGTAGGAGGGATCACAATACCTGATATCACATTATATTACAAGGACACTATAATCAAAACAGTCCAGTACTGGCATAAGAACAGATACATAGATCAGTGGAACAGAATAGAGAACCCAGAAATAAACCCATGTCTCTATGGTCAATTAATATTTAACGAAGGCGGCATGAGTATTCAATAGAGTAAAAATGGCCTCTTCAATAAATGGTGTTGAGAGTACATGCAAAAAAAAATAAAACTAGAGCACAAGCTTATACCATACAACAGATTAAACTCAAGATGAATAAAAGACTTAAATATAAATTGTGATATTATAAAAGTCCTAGCAGAGAACATAGGCAGTAAAATTTCAGGTATCCCACTTAGCAATATTTTTACCAATATACCTCCTATAGTAAGGGAAATAGAGGGAAAAATTAACAAATGGGATATCAAATCAAAAAGCAGGACTAAGGAAACCATCATCAAAATGAAAAGGAAACCAACCTATGGAAGAACATATTTGCCAATAGTACATTGGCCAAGTGTTTAATCTCCAAAATATATAAAGATCTCATACAACTCAACACCAGGAAGACAACACACTCCAATTAAAAAATGGGCAAAGGACGTACCTGAATACACATTTCTCCAAGGAGGACATACAGATAGCCCATAGACATATGAAAAGATGCTGAACATCACTAATCATCAGAGAGATAGAAATTTAAAGCATGAGATATCACCTCACACCAGTCAGAATGGCCATCACCAATAAATCAATAAACAAGTGCCAGCAAGGATGTGGAGAAAAGGGAACCCTAGTATTGATGGCAATGCAAACTGGTGCAGCCACTGTGGGAAACACTATGGTGTTTCCTCAAATAAATTAAAAATGGAACTGTCTTTTGGCCCACTGATTCCACTACTGGGAATATATCCTAAGGACCCCAAAACACCAATTCAAGAGAATTTATGCACCCCTATGTTCATAGCGGCGCTATTGGAAACAGCCTAAGTGCCCATCAGTAGACAAGTGGATCATAAAATCTGCAGTATACTTTCACAACAAAATTCTACACAGCAGAAAGAAAGAAGGAACTCCTACCTTCTGCAACAGTGGGGATAGAACTGGAGACTATTATGCTAAGTGAAATAAGCCAGTCAGTGAAAGACAAATACCATATAATCTCACTTACAAGAGGAATTTAATGAACAAAATAAATTAATGAGCAAAATAGAAACAAAGATATGAAAACATGGAACAGACTGACAGTAGCCAGAGGGGAGGGGGAAAGGGGATAATGGTGGAAAGAAGGGGAAGGGATTAGTCAAAGAACATTTATGAATGACCAACCAATGGATGTGGAAAATGGTGTGGGGATTAACTGTGAAGACAGGTGTGGGCTGTGTGGAGGAGTGCAAAGGGGGAAAAATTGGGACAACTGTAATAGAATAACAATAATTTTTTTAATTTAAAAAGGGAATTCCTGTTAGAAAAATCTGATACAAATTAGAATTTTTTGTGAGACAATCCAAAGTAAATTTATGCTTCATTTATCATAACAAAATAAAAATAAATAAGTCACTCATATTCCATAACCCAAGATCAAATGAATCTATTAAACAGTTTTACAAAATCTCTAAAGTTATATTTTCAAATTTAAAATGGTGACTTTGAAATAAGTAGCATCTACAAATAGTGTTTCATGATTCCACTCAATTTAATTATCCAATCAGGTGAAAAGTAATCCTTTCTCAAATTCATACACATCACACACTGGCATACAGTGTATATGTACACATAACACAGAAAATTGATCTGTTGCAATTGAGGGTTATATATACAACAGAATATTTTCTCATTACTGAGACTTTATATCCACAATGTAAAACTTTATAGGGTATTGGTTTTAAAGCATGTTAATTTTAAAGCACTTGGTATTCTCGCCTATTTAAAAGAAAACAGATCAGCTTACCCCAGATAACTCAAAAATCCATTTTTCCCCAGCTGCCCTACATTATGGGCTAACAAGTCCTATTGCATTTCACACTGTGAGATTCTTTGCTATGCGCCATAAGCTAGGCTATTTGTTCTCTTTTGAGATTTGACATAAACATTAGTATAGCTATTATTGCAACTATAAGAAACACACAGGACTTGTCTGCATTTTATCTTTCAGAGAAGAATGTTCATTGTCTTGACTAACATGATATTTGTATGTGTTTTGAATTTTAATCATATATATCTGGATAACATCCACATTTAAAATCCGTGATGCAGAAATTAATTCACCAGATTTGAAATCCAAAAACAGGGTCTAAATTCTGGCAAGCAGTCTGTTTGAACCATGAATCTGCATACAAGTGAGAGCCAGAAGCATATCTGTCTCCCATGCCAAGAGAAAGCAGTTATTGGGTGAGGAATTTCACAGCCCGTTTTCTAAACAAACAGTACCTGAAAAAAAAAAAAAAACAGGCAACCCCTTGTTTTTCTGCCATAAATGTTGAGTGGGATCTGTAAGTTCATCCCCATGGGCAGCACTGGTGAAAGCCCTGCCTGTCAAGGGAAATTTCCAAGGAATAGAATAACAGAACTGAAAATAAACAGCATTAAATGGAGGGTTTTATTGGAAAATTATGCTGGACTCACCCAATTATAACTCACCTATTGTCCATTATTGATAGGTATCCATATCTAGCAAAGAAAATAATTTCAGCAATGCAGGTAATGTAGGAAGTATGAAAGCTACCAGCTTCTAAAAGAAAAACACAACATTCAGAAATTGGGTGTAAACAGCCAAAGTCTGCAAGGCCTGCTGGGCTGTCTGCACAACTTTGTCTTATCCCTCCTACCATGTGAGAGCCATGTAAGTCCTCAGGCAGTCTCACCCTTCCCCAGATCCTATACTCCTCAAGCACAAGGAATTTAAAGAATGTTAACTCAGCCTAGATTTTATCTTAGACTCAAGTGATAGAAACTGATTAGTTCCTTATTCTTATACTCCCATGACAAACTGACCCTGCAAGAGCCCTAATATATAGTCCCTGCTAGGGTAGCATGTTCTGTACTCTTTCCCAACAAGACCTGTGTATATATGGCCTTATTCTTACCAGGATTTCCAGATATAACACTATCCTTTGTCTGGGTCCTACCTTCTCCTACCAAACTTCTTCGGGGTCAATGGACAACCACACAATTACGTACTTCCTGACCCATGAATTATACCAAAAGACACACACTCAGATCTCATGTACTCACACCACAGCTCAATAAGATGTCTGTCTTTCTCCACTTTCTTTTTTTATTTATTTATTTTTATATATTTTTTAGACACAGGAGAATGCAGGGAGAAAAAGGTAGAGAAACATCGGTGTGTAGTTGCCTCTCACATATCCCCTACTGGGGACCTAGCCCACAACCCAGGCATGTGCCCTGACTGGGAATCCATCTGGAGACCCTTTGGTTCTCGGGCCAGTGCTCAATCCACTGAGCCATACCAGCTAGGGCCCCCAGTTTCGAATATGGGAAAATAAGGCACAATGCTGCCAAATAACTAGCTCAGGGCCTTATTGCTTGTAAACAGGGGACCAAGTAGTCCAACCCAGATGTGTATGGATCTCTAAGCCTAACCACTATACCCAGTTACCTGTGGAGATTGTCAGGCTTAACCCTTTCAGGCATAATCATTCTCTGGAGACCAAGTTCTTACTCTGATTTACCTCTGTCTTTTCAAACAAGTGGTGTTTTGTGACAGGGAACAGGTAAATATCTTCCTCCTGTTTCCACATTATAAATCCTGGTCAAAACATCTACAATAAAGTACAAGAAGAAAGGTGAGTGTCAGTGCTGATAACTGGAAGGTGCCAGTAATGGCAACTTCTTTTACTTTTTCTAAAATCCACGGGGCTTTGCCTGAGGGTTGCAATTTTGATTTGACAGCTGTTTCATCTTAATGTGGAAATAATAGGTATAAACTGGAGACCAATATCAGTACATGCACCAATGGCATTCTGTTACTCAGATCAGATCTTTTCTTTAGGCAAATATAGACTTAACTGTTTTCTAGTTTTTAACCCAAGCAAAAATAGTAAGTTGCTAAAATTAAAAGTTGAGCAGCCTCATAGTTTATAGACAACAAATCGGGGAACTATTTTTTCTGTCTTTCTTTAGCATAAAATATTCACAACCTGCTTCAACCTTAGTTTCATCACTCATAATGTGAGTGATTTCTTGCTTCCTGCCAAGCATTTAGGGGAAACAAAGGCAAAAATGATTTAGATTTGAAACAAATTTTCCAGTAAACAAAAATCACTATACAAAAAACTTTAGTAATAATATCAGTGTATTATACATTTGTTTAAACAATAGATTCCAAAGGAAAATGACATAAATAGTCATCCTTCTTCACTGTGAGCTTAAGTCACAGCAGAGATTATACATAAAACTTACCAAACTTCATGCAATTCATTATGTTGGGTTCTATTATATATTTAAGGAACTTGTGGTATTATTTTCTTATTGCAACCTTCAAATTCCTCTCATAATATATTAAGAACACATCTACTCTATGTTGGCCTGATGTCATCCTTTAATGTGACAACACCTCCAAAAAAAACTGGGAACAACCCAGAGAAAGAATTATTCATCAAGAACATAGCCCTGGCTGGTGTGGCTCAGTGGACTAAGCACCGGCCTGCAAACAAAATAATCACTGGTTTGATTCCCAATCAGGTCACAAGCCTGGGTTGCAGGCCAGGTCCCCAGTAGAGGACACAAAAGAGGAAACTACACATTGATTTTTCTCTCCCTCTCTTGCTCCCTCCCTTCCACTCTGTCTAAAAAAATAATAAATAGAATCTTTAAAAAATAGTTTATATATATATATATATATATATATATATATATATATATATATATATATAATTTAAGTGAACTTCCAGCCAAGATGGATGTGTAGGTAGATACCTTTTGCCTCCTTGCACAACCAAAAGAAGAACAACAAATTAAAAAAAAAAAATGACTAGAACTGCCAGAAAATCGAACTGTATGGAAGTCTGACAACCAAGGAGTTAAAGGAGAAACTGGTAGGAGGGACAGGGAAGACAAATGGCAAGGCAGTGGCTGGAGGACATGGCAGGTGAGAGGGCAACTAGTGATCCCACATTTGTGTGTGGATAAACCAGGAGTAACAACTGGGGAGTGAGACAGATCGTGCAACCCAGGGTTCTGAGCAGGAAAAGAAGGCCTCACAATCTCTGGCTGTAAAGAGCTATACAGGTTGCAGTAGCGAGAGAAACTCCCAACCTCACAGAAGATTCTGTTGGAGAGACCCACAGAGTCCTAGAATGTACACAAATCCACCCACCCAGGAAGCAGCACCAGAAGGGCCAAATTTTCTTGTGGGTAGTGAGGGAACTGACTGAAAGCTGGTTGAGAGCTGAGTGAGGGGCACTGTTCCCTCTCTGACCCCCACCTCCACAAACAGTGCCACAGCACAGCAACATGGGTTGCCCTGCACTGGCGAACACCTAAGCTTCCACCCCTTACAAGGAAACAGGTGCACCAGGTTGAAAGAAGAAATATGGCCCAAATGAAAGAACAGATTAAAACTCCAGAGAAAGAAGTGAGTGATGGGGAGATAGCTAACCTGACAGATGCAGACTTCAAAACACTGGTGATCAGGATGCTTATATAAAGTGTTGACTGTAGTCGCAAAGTACAGGAAAAACTGAAAGCTATACAGAGTGAAATAAAGAAAAATATACAGGGAACCAACAGTGATGGGAAGGAAACCTGGACTCAAATCAATGATTTGGAGCAGAAGAAAGAAATAAACATTCAACCAGAGCAGAATGAAGAAACAAGATTTCAAAAACAGGAGGAGAGGCTTAGGAACCTCTGGGATGAACCTCCTTTAAATGTATAAGCATTCAAATCATAGGGATGCCAGGAGAAGAGGAAGAGCAAGAAATTGAAAACTTATTTGAGAAAATAATGAAGGAGAACATCTCCAATGTGGCAAAGGACACAGACTTCCAGGAAGCTGAGGAAGCTCAGAGTGTCCCAAAGAAGTTGAACTCAAGGAAGCATACACCAAGGCACATCATAATTACATTACCCAAGATTAAAGATAAGGAGAGAATCTGAAAACCAGCAAGAGAAAAGAGAACTACAAAGGAGTTCTCATGAGACTATCAGCTGATTTCTGAAAACAAATCTTACAGGCAAGAAGGGGCTGGAAAGAAGTATTTGAAGTCATGAAAGGCAAGGACCTACATCCAAGATTGTTCTATTCAGCAAAGCTTTCATTTAGAATGGAAGGGAAGATAAAGTGCCTCCCAGATAAGGTCAAGTTAAAGGAGATCATCATCACCAAGCCCTTATTATATGAAATGTTAAAGGGTCTTATCTAAGAAATAAAAGATCAAAATCTATGAAAAATGAAATGAAAACAAACTCATAAATATCAACAACTGAACCTAAAAAAATAAAAATAAAAAAACTAAGCAAACACCTAGAACAGGAAAAGAATCACAGAAATGGAGATCACATGGAAGGTTATGAACAGGAAGGGGTGGGAGAAGAATAGGGGAAAAGGTACAGGAAATGAGAAATATAAGTTGTAGATACAAAATAGACAGGGGAAGGTTAAGAATAGTATAAGAAACAGGGAAGCCAAAAAACTTATATGTATGACCCATAGACATAACTAACGGGGGTGGTGCTGGTGAGAGGGGTGTGCAGGGCAGAGGGGAATGAAGTAAAGGAAAACATGGGACAATTGTAATAGTATAATCAATAAAATATACTTAGAAAGAATATATACACAAAAAAGAGTAGGTGGGAGTTGTGAACATCAGTATACTTCCTGAAAAAGGAAACTCACCAACAAAGGAACCATCAACAGATAACAACAGAAGAAGGTGAAGAAGGGAGTGGAAACCAAACTAATCTCAATCCAGTACCTATCTAGAACTACAACAAAATGGTGGTGAAATTACCCAAAACAAACAACTGAACAATAGTGAGAGAGAAGACTCAAAACCTTGTACAGACAGAAGAACCAGCTTCAACACAACCTGTCTACACCTGCATAACAGAATACAAGACCCTCAGCTAACCAGCTGGTAGGAAGGACACACCAAAGAAAGACTCAACAACAGTCAAAACCAAAAGACACACAGAGAGCCGGCATAAGTGACAGCCCAAGACCAGTGAACTCAGGAGATCAAGGAGACTGCACCAGTAAATCCCACAGATCTTCTACCATAGAAGTTCACACCATGGTTAATTTAAGAAGCAGAGGCTAACAAGAAGAATCTCACAAACAATGGGAAGACAAAGAAACAATCCCCAAATGAAAAGAAAGGAGGAAGTCTCAGGAAGAAGGCTAAATGAAATAGAGGCAACTCAACTATCAGATAATGACTTTAGAGCAATGAATATAAGGAAGCTCCATAAGCTCACTGAAATTACAAAAAACTACAGGAGAACTACAATGAACTCACTGTAAACTATATCAACATGAAGAAGGAAGTAGAAACTATCAACAAGAGCCAAGAGGAAATGAAGAATACAATTTCTAAATTAAAGAACAGAGTAGAAGGAATCAAAAGCAGGCCAGATGAAGCAGAGGATCGAATCAGCAAGCTGAAAGACAAGGTAGAAAAAACACCCAGAAAGAGCAAGGAAAGGAAAAGTCACTCAGAAAAAAGGAAGAGATGGTAAGGGAAAAGCAGGACAAGATGAAAGGTAATAATATTCACATAATAGGGATACCAGAAGGAGGAGAAGAAGAAGAAGAGATAGAAAGCCTGTTTGAAAGAGTAATGATGGAAAATTTCTCTAATTTGAAGGGGGAAAAAAAGTCACACAAATCCAGGAAAAACAGAGGGTCCAAATCAGGAGGAACCCAAAGAGGCCCACTTCAAGATACATCATAATTAAAATGGCAAAATTCAAAGACAAAGAGAGAATATTAAAGGCAGCAAGGAAGAAGCAGGAAGTAACATACAAGGGAGCCCAAATAACACTAGAAGCTGATTTCTCAATGGAAATGCTCCAAGCCAGAAGGGAATGGCAAGCAATATTCCAAGTAATGAAAATCGAAGGTATTCAACCAAGACTACTCTATCCAGCAAGGCTCACAATTAAAATGGAAGGCCAAATAAGGAGCTTCCCAGGCAAAAGAGGCTTCAAGTAATACATCTCCTTGAAACTAGCTCTGCAAGAGGTGCTAAAGGGACTGCTTTAAGAATGGGAAGAAAAACAGTGAGAGAGAGGAACACTGGTATAAAAAAATGGCAATAAATGAGTACCTATCAATAATAACCTTAAACATAAATGGATGAAATGGTCCAAACAAAAGACATAGAATAGGGGAATGGATAAGAAATCATGACCCACACATAAGCTGCCTACAAGAGACCCACCTCAGGATAAAAGACCTGCACAGGCTGAAAGTGAAGGGCTGGAAACAAATTTTCCAAGCAAATGGACAGGAAAAAAAAAGCCGGGGTAGCAATACTCAATTCAGACAAAATAGACTTCCAAAAAAGGGCCATAAAAAGAGACCCAGAAGGTCACTTCATAATACTCAAGGAAAGAATCCATTAAGAAGACATAAACATTGTAAATAAAGATGCACCCAATATAGGAGCACCCAAATACATAAAGAAAATTTTAGAGAACTTCAAGAAAGATATTGACAGCAACACAATTATAGTAGGGGATTTTAACACCCCACTTTCAAAAATGGATAGATCTTCTGAACAAAATATCAACAAAGATATTGTGGCATTGAACGATGTCCTAGGTCATATGAACCTAATAGATATAGACAAAGCCTTCCATTGCAAAGAAGAAAAATACACATTCTTTTCAAATGCACGTGAAACATTTTCAAAGATAGACCACATGAGAGGACACAAAACAAGCCTTCACAAATTCAAGAAAATTGAAATCATATCAAGCATTTTTTCTGACCACAAAGGACTGAAAATAGAAACCAACCCCAAGGAAAAAAACCAAAACACTCAAAATCATGGAGATTGAATAGCATGCGATTAAACAATGAATGGATCAAGAATGAGATTAGGGAAGAAATCAAAAAGTTTTGGAAACAAACAAAATTGAACTCACAACAACCCAAAAGTTATGGGACACAGCAAAGGCAGTCCCAAGAGGGAAGTTCATAGCTATACAGGCCTACCTTAAAAAAAAAATAGAAACATTTCAAATAAACAACTTAAGCCTACACCTACAAGAACTAGAGGAAAAATAACAAACACAGCCCAGGGCAAGTAGAAAGAAAGAAAGAAGGAACCAAGATCAGAGCAGAATTAAATGACATAGAGACTAAAAGCACAGTTCTGAGAATCAATGAATCCAGGAGCTGCTTCTTTGAAAAGATAAACAAAATTGACAAGCCTTTAAGCAGGCTCATCAAGAAAAAAAGAGAGAGGACCCAAATAAACACAATCACAAATGAAATAGGAGAGATTACAACTCCCTTCTCTTTCTCCACAGAAATACAAAGGATTGTAAGAAATTACCATGAAGCACTATATACTAAGAAATTTGAAAACCTAGGAGAAATGAACAAATTTTTAGAAAAATATAATCTTCCAAAACTAATGAAGAAGAACCATAAAGCCTGAACAGAAGAATAACAGCTAACTAAATTGAAGCAGTAATAAAAAAATTCCCAACACACAAATCCCTGGACCAGACAGTTTCACAGAATTTTACAAAGCATTTAAGGATGAGCTAACCCCTATCCTTCACAGATTATTCCAAAAAATCCAAGATAGAAGACTCCCAAACTCTTTTTATAAAGCCAGAATCATACTAACCCCAAAACTAGTTAAAAACATAACAAAGAAAGAAAACTGCAGGAAATATCGCTGATGAACATTTATGCTAAAATTCTCAACAAAGTATTGGCAAACCACGTCCAGCAATACATTAAAAAGGTCATACACCACAACCAGGTGGGATTCATCCCAGGGATGCAAGGATGATACAATATTTGCAAATCAATAAATATAATGCATCACATAAACAAAAGCAAAGAGAAAAATCACATGATGATAACAATAGAGGCAGAAAAAGCATTTGATAAGGTACAGCACCCATTTATGATAAAAACACTCAGCAAAGTGGGAACAGAGGGAGCATTCCTCAACATAATAAAGGCCATATGCAGAGACCTACAGCCAACATCATACTCAATGGGCAAAAACTAAAGGCTTTCCCACTAAGGTCAGGAAACAAGACAAGGATGTCCATTTTCACCACTCTTATTGAACATATTAATGGAAGTCCTAGCTACAGTAATCAGAGAAGAAAAAGAAATAAAAGCCATCCAAATTGGAAAAGAGGAAGCAAAACTGTCATTGTTTGCAGATGACATGATAGTGTACATAGAAAATCCAGTAGACTCCACCAGAAAAAGACTCAACCTAATAAGTGAATTTGGCAAAATAGTGTGATACAAAGTCAATATTCAGAAATCAAAAATATTTTTGTACACCAACAAGGAAATATCAGAAACAGAAATCAGGAAAAAAAAACCCCATTTGATATAGCAACAAGAAAAATAAAGTACCTAGGAATAAACCTAACCAAGGAGGTAAAACACCTGTACTCAAAAAACTACACAACACTGAAGAAAGAAATTAAGGGAGACACAAACAAATGGAAGCATGTACCATGCTCATGGATTGGAAGGACTAACAACATCAAAATGTCCATACTACCCAAAGCAATTCATAGATTTAATGCAATACCTATTAAAATACCAACGACATACATCACAGATATAGAACAAACATTTCAGAAATTTATATGGAACCATAAACAACTCTGAACACTGCAGCAATTTTGAGAATGAAGAAAAAAGTAGGAGGGATCACAATATCTAATATTAAACAATATCGCAAGGCCACTGTAATCAAAATAGCCTGGTACTGGCATAAGAACAGACACATAGACCAATGGAACAGAACAAAGAGCCCAGAAATAAAGCCAAGTTGCTATGGTCAATTAATACTTGATGAACAGGGAAGAAGCATAAAATTGAGTAAAAATAGTCTCTTCAACAAATGGTGTTGGGAGATCTGGACAGCTACATACAAAAAAGTGAAACTCGATCACCAACTTACACCATACACAAAAATAAATTCAAGGTGAATAAAAGTTTTAAATATGAGTTGTGAGACCATAAAAGTCCTAGAGGAAAACATGGGCAGGAAAATCTCAGACATTCAACACAGCAACATCTTCAAGGATATGTCCCCTAAAGCAAGGGACATAAAGAAAAGAATAAACAAATGAGACCTCATCAAATTAAAAAGCTTCTGCATGGCTAAAGAAAACAGCATTAAAATGAAAAGAGAAGGAACTATATGGGAAAACATATTTGTCAATGATACTTTGGACAAGGGTTTGATCTTCAAAATATATAAAGAACTCACATGACTCCACTCCAGGAAGACAAAAAAAAAATTTAAAAATGGACAAATGACTTGAACAGACACTTCAAGGAGGACATACGGAGGGCCCAGAGACATATGAAAAGATGCTCAGCATCACCAGCCATCAAAGAAATGCAAATTAAAACCACAATGAAATACCACCTCACACCAGTCAGAATGGCCATCATAAACAAATCAACAAACAAGTGTTGGAGAGGATGTGGAGAAAAGGGAACCCTCGTGCACTGTTGGTGGGAATGAAGACTGGTGCAGCCACTGTGGAAAACAGCATGGAATTTTCTTAGAAAACTAAAAATGGAACTGCCTTTTGACCCCGCAATTCCACCGCTAAGATTATATCCTAAGAAACCTGAAACACCAATCCAAAAGAACCTATGCACCCCAATGTTAATAGCAGCACAATTTACAATAGCCAAGTGGTGGAAGCAACCTAAGTGTCCATCAGTAAATGAGTGGATCAAAAAACTGGTACATTTACACAATGGAACATTATTCCGCACAGAGAAAGAAGGAGCTCCTACCCTAAGCAACAACATGGATAGAACTGGAGAGCATTATGCTAAGTGAAATAAGCCAGGTGGTGAGGGACAAATGCCATATGATCTCTCCTTTAACTAGAATATAATCAACAAAAGAAAAAAGCAAGCAAAATATAACCAGACACATTGAAATTAAGAACAATCTGACAGTAACCAGTGGGGAGATGGGAGGGATAATGAGGGAAAGGGTTTTTAGGAACAACTATTTAGGACACATGGTCAAAACCAAGTGGGAGTGGAAGTGAGGGAGTTGGGTTTGGCTGTGGTTCAGGAGATTGGTGAAGAGAAAATGCAGACAACTCTAACTGAACAACAATAAAATGATTAATTTTAAAAAGAATATAATTTCATAAAATAATCTTAAATTCTTAAATCTGAGGTCAACATTCAGAGAGAGCACTTGTCCTTTTTTATTCACTCTTGTTTCCCCCTGGGTTTCAATTTGGATCATTTCTGTTGTCCTGTCTTCAAAGTTCACTATTTCTTTCCTCACTTATGTATAGTCTGGAGAGCATGGAGGGCAGAAACAGAGTCAGTTTGATAAGGAGCTGAACAGAGTTTGGTTGTTTTTTGTGAATAGGTGACTTTCAGCACTCCACCGATCTGAATTCCTCTGGCTGTGGGCTGCAGCTTCCTGGCACTTGGTGCAAGTCTTAGGGTATTTCAGGTTTTTCTCAGCACTCCTGACCCATCTTCAGGACTCAGAGGTCAATGCCTGCCTGCCCACCTGCCAACCCCACAGGCAGGTTTCTCTCCTCCCATTACCCCTGCCCATTAGCCTACTGATACAGGTGACATGAGCTGCTGGGCTCCTAGCAGGGGTGAATAGACCAGTCCTAGCAAACCAAGGGCACCAGGGCCTCACGGTGGAGTTTTCTAAGTCCTTGCTCCCCCAAATTGGGAGAGTTTCCTATTGTGCCCCAGGTGTAGTCAACTTGCCTTCCAACCACTCCCCCAGAAGCAGTGGATCTTTGCCAGGTCCTGGGAGCAGAATGGCTCCTACCCCTCTGCCAGCAGCTTCAGATTCCTGTTTTATAGGAGAGCAGAACATGGGAGTAGGCAGTCCTTCATACCCCTGCACCTCCAAGGGACTTTCATACTGATCCATCTTTTGGGGGAGCCAGTAGAAAAGAACTGAAGAGTGACAGCAGCTGGCCCCGGTGTCCTGGCCACGCAGAGATTCTAAACTGCCACACTATCTACACTCAGCCTTCAAGACTATCTGTTTTAGCTACATTCTTCTTACCCAATTGCATGTACTGCCAAAAGTGAGTGTGTCCATCTCTCCTTGTCACTCTATGGAAATCAATCCCCCTGTTTACCTCGGGACAACTCCCTGATGAGCTCAAGAAAAACTAGGACCTTGTGTGGATGACCTAGCCTTTCCTCTTCCTTAGAGTGGGAAAAACATGGTCTTTTGAATTTCTACATTCTACTGGGAAGCAGAAATCCTCCTGTACTTTTTAAAGTAACTAACTTTTCGTGGGGGATAAAAAAATGTCTCTTCCTTTCTTGCACGAGCAGAACTTCCTCCAAAAACATAGACACCAGTGAGTGCCTCAAGGCTGAGTCCCAGCATCTCTGAGTACATTCCTGAGTATAAGTCTCAAAATCACAGCATGATGTAATGGTTAAGGAATTTTGATTATAAAAGCAACATTTTCTAAAATATATTTTATAGAATTCTCCTTCCCAATGGATTGTAATAGGTATTAATTTTACCCAGGATTCATCAGCCAACGTTTAGTAAATGCTAGTTTAAAAAAAAAGTTTAAAGGTTTCTTTGCCATGTATCCCTTCAGAGCCTTACACAGGCTGTGCCCCATCCTTTGGAAGCTCGGATACCACTGCAACATGCAGTGGTGCTTATACATAAGTCTTTGTGCATGTGCACAAACCTATCAGTAAAGAAGTAGAATATCAGAAGTGGAATTCTTGGTTCGAAGGGCATACTTATTTTTTTTAATTTTAATTCAAATTCACATTCTGCACTTCAACAAAAATTAAGCCAACTTACATTCACAAAGAATACATTAATATTCCCATTTTCTTATACATACTCAGTAACCCTGTATAATAACATCTTTATAATATTTGCTAATTTTACAGGAAAGGGATAGTACCTTATGGTTCTCATTTGCAAAATGGTAATGTTTGTGTTTGTATATTTCAGAAGTACTTAGTCTTTGTTTTTTTTATTGGGTTAATCTCTTATTTATTTGGAAAAATTATTTATATTTTAAAGAAGTTTGATCCTTTACTGTGAATTACAAATTTTTTCCTATTTTGCCATTTGTCTCCTAACATTGTTCATGAGGTTTGTTCTTGTTCACAAATGCTAAATTATATGTAGTTATATTTAGCAATCACTTCTTTGATACTTTCTGTTTCGTGTCATGCTTTAAAAGACCAATTCCACTCCAATCACATTTTAAAAATCACTAGACTATTATAGTATGTCATAAAATTAAATTCTATGTAACTGTTAGAAACAATAAGATAAATTTACTTGTACTATCAGAAACTATTATGTCAAGTAGGTATTTTAAAAATCTTTACTTGTATTGGTATATTAAGCCTCCTAACACTTTATAAAATTGGTATCTTTTCCCCAATTTTACTAGTTAAGGACACTGAGTTACAGAGATGTGAAGGATCTTTTAATTTATCTAAAGCCTCAGAAAGTGGAGGAGCTAGAACTTGCTCCAGGTTTACTGACTCCACAGCTTGCGGGATTAGCCAGACTACTGTACCTAGGTCTATACCTGGAGTATTAAACACCCAGTGTGGCTCTTCCTAGCTGTTTTCTATTCTTGAATGGAATTCATCCTTTAGGAAGAAACTGAAGTGTCCTAAAGATATCTTTAGAAGGCTCTTCTTTCTGAGGTTTTTGGCTTTTGTTTGTTTCTTTAGCAGTTGCTTTTCAGCAGGGCCTATATTGCTTTTAAAATAATTATTTTACAAAAAAAAAAAAATTCCACATGACACTAGAGAAAGATCAACTCTCTCTCTAAAAGGACAGTTTCAGTATTAAGTATTCTCCAAACTTCTTTGAACCTGGAAAATTGTTCAGGAGAGCACTTTGAAGACTAATGTTCTTTAAAAAATAATACATTTGGGGGAAGAAAGTAAAACAGAAGAATTGTCTTCCCCAGTTCCCTTCACTTTGCTGACAGGCCCTCTTCCTCAAGAAACAATGCTGAAAGGAATGGAAATTTAATGTTTACTGAGCATATAATGTATGTTTTTATTAATATTTAACCTTGACCCATTTCAGTTATGCGTACAAGGGAAAAGATTTTTTTGCTGATGTAATTTACTTTTCTTAATGAATTAAATGATTATCTGGCATTTTGTAACATTGTATTCAAGCAGTTAGGGTAATCCACATTTCATTACCAAGTTATGTAGGTTGCAAAGGGACCTATTTCCCTCCATCTGACTCTCATGTCTGTTAATAATGTACATCACTGTGAGCCAGGGCCTTCTCCTCTGCTCCTGGCATATTCCCACTCAGCCTAAAAAAGTTCATACCTTAACTGCTGAAAAGTGTTTATGCCAACAAAATTCAGAGCTTAGGTTAATTACTGGAGGAAGTTCCTTTCCCTGAGCAATCTGAACATCTATTTTAAATCCTTATAACACAAGAATTTTGAGGCTTTTTATAAAGAGTTTATTCATCTGCATTGATTAAATTCCACATAATTAGACTCAGTTCAAGGCCACTAAGTACAGTGATATTTTTCTACAGAAACATTTACATTTTTCACCTACCATCCACTTCATTTCTTTCTTTTTGTAAATTAAAATTGCCACATGCCTTCTAGACTAAAGAAAATGCATAGGAGTGTCAGTGTTTCCAAGAATAAGAGTTTGATGTGGATCCTGGCCTGCAGGATCCATGTATGTTGTGGCTGCTAGTACACATGGACTACAGAAATCCTGTGGGGGAAAAGGGACTACACGGCTGCTCTCTAAGTGAGACAGAAAGGATGAGAGGGCCCCGGCCCCTGCCTGGACAAGTTTTTATTGCTTTTCTCGGTACATTACTTGGAGGATGGTCCTCATTTACTATGCACAGGTTCACTGCAGGGGATTACCTTTTACAGATAACAAAGGAAAGAATGCTACTAATTACTTCAAAGAGAAGGATGTTGCAGACCAAGGGGAAAAGTGGTTGAACTGGTCACACTTCATACTTGGGAGGTTTAGCACAGACTTTAGGAAGTTACTGTAAGAACTTGCTGCCTCAATTCAGGGTGAGGGAGTTTTAGCAAAAGCAAGTCTCATAGCAGCCTAGGTACAATACAAGCCTGATTCTCCATGGGAAAACCTCTCTGTAGGCGTGGTCCTGCATGCCACTCACTCCCCACTGGTTTTCCACGTGGAGGCTGAGCTACATTTCCACACCATGTAAAGTGGTCCCCTACAAGAGTTTATTTTTAAATTTTCTCAACATTTATTTCCTTCTTAAAGAAGTAAATAACTTATTTACTTCTCAAATAATTATTAAGAACCTATGTGCCAAATCTTGAGAATTTAAAAAATAATAATAATAAATAATTCAGACATAGTCTCTTTCCAAAGAAATCTTCAGAACTAGTGAAGAACAGAGGCCATGTAGGACAACTGGTGCTATGAATGGAGGTAAAACCAAACTCCATGGAACCAATGAGGACAGAAGGAAACCTGAGAAACTTTCTGCACATGAACTGCACATTTCATGATAAGAAACCCCCACAAAATTATTTCATCTGGTAGGCAAACGTGTGCACGAGGACATTCCCTCAGCAATTTTAAAATTCCCTATTCATCCAACTTCACATTCAGTTTTTACCATGTTTCTATGTCAGGCCGTGTACTGAATATATACACAGTCACATAAATCGCATTACTTAAACTTAGGGCTTTGTAATATGATTAGCATTCTATTTTCACATAAGAAAGCTCATACAGAGTTTAGCTTTCTCAAAGTCACACAGTTGGGAAAAAATTAAGATTATAATTTTATCTAATTTTTCTGTCTCAGGACTATTGATTATCCTGGGGTACCATGGTTGTGCATTATACCAGAGGTCCCCAACCTCTGGGCCATGGACCAGTACCAATCCAGGCCTGTAAGGAACCAGGCTGCACAGCAGGAGGTGAACTTGAATGAAATATACTTGAATCATCCCAAAACCATCCCCCAACCTCTTTCGTGGAAAAATTGTCTTCCACAAAAATGGTCTCTGGTGCAAAAAAGGTTGGGGACCACTGCACTATACCATCTCTGCTGTACCTCTTACATGAATGTTTTCATGGGTCAGGCTTGGAGAACATAAAATTATAGCTAGAAAACATTCCAAGAGCTAGTTTATTCAACAGACCAGTCTCCCAAGGTAGGTGGTATTTCCTTTATTTATTTCTAGGTAAAATTTTTCTCTATTCACTCAATATTGCAATCTAGTTATATTTTCAGAGATAAATCAATTTTTCAAATAATCATAAAAGTTTAATTATTAATTGGAATGTGAATCAATAGGGCTCTTCATTATCTTATTTCAGTTTCTCATATATTAGTCTTATAATCATGACCCATTTGGGGAGCCAGACTTCAAAACATATAACTTACCTAGAGACAAAGAGCTTTGCATTACATGTTCAACCTCTACATTCATTCTAAACATGTGTGATAATGAAACTGTTTGTCAATCTAATTTCTTTGGTATACTTAAATGGTGTAGCCAGTATTCAAATAACTATATTAAGAGATCACAAGATAAGTGAAGCTAACAAATATCAGTACTGTATACTGAAAGACAAATTAGCCACTTAGAGAAACAACCCACACTACAAGGGTTTACCAGGTGTAAGCCATTCTGTTTATCTTGGCACTTCTCCAACATCCAAACAAGACCAGAAAGAAAGCAAAACCTAATCTAATTGGCTAGACAATAATAATAATGTTTATGATTTATTCACTATATTTATCCTGTATTGGTTATCTATTGCTACACAACAAATTATCCCAAAGTTTTGCAGCCTAAAGCAATAAGCAGGTATTACAGTTTCTGTGGATCAGGAATTCAGGAGTGACTCAGTTTGGTGGCTCTGCTCAGGGCCTCTCATGAGGCTGCTGTTACCTGAAGGCTTGAATGGGGCACAAGGTTCCATTTCCAAAAGGGCTCCCTGACAGGACTATTGGCAGGAGCTATTGGTTCCCATAGAGGTTCACTTCAGTGTCCTGAGCAAGTGACCTAAGAAAGCAAGATGAGAAACACAATGTCTTTTAAGATATAGCTTCAGAAGTCACACTCCCATCATGTCCACACTATAGAGTTTGTGCAAAATCATATCAACCCTACTGCATGTGGGTGGAGACTACATAAGGATTGAATACCACCAAGAAAGAATCAATGCGTTCACCACGAAGGCTATGTACCACACATACTTAACCCTTCACAGAAACTATTACTTTTGATCCCAGTATAGTCCCAATGAGATAACACTGTTCCTAATATGATATCCATTTATAGATGTGAAAACTATGATTCAAAAAGATTATGATAATGAACCGAAAGCCTCTATGTAGCATACGATACAATTAGCTCAACCAGGTCTCCTGGTCAGAGCATTTATCTGTGGACTTTCTACCCCTAATAATACAAACCTAGAAGTACATGAGTATGGTATTGCTAAAAATCATTCTCTGGGGTTTCAAAATAATTGTGGAATCTATGCAGAAGTGAAGATTACATGGAGGAAAGCCAAAGTCCAAGTGCAGTTGAGTGCTGCTTCCACGCTGCATAGAAACCTTGTCAGTGGAAGAGGAACCTTCTGTTCTTGCCCATATCCTATGAGAGTAACCTAATTTCTTTACCTGGAATCCAGTTCACTAGATTCTAACTACTGACTTCTTCCCTAAATAGAAGCTTCATTTCAAAAACAATACCCAGGATAACAGACTTAAGTGTTCTGGAATCCACAAAAGAGAATCCCCCACTGTAAATGATCTGGTATTTGCAAATATATCCATCAATATAGGCAATCTTGGGTGGCACAAACCCAAGGATGAAATATTACTGGCTTACTTGGCCAAGGTCCTTCTCCTCTAAAGCAGCCAGTCAGCTAGCCAGACTTCAAACCCCCTCATCTACTTTCATAAAAACAGATAGCTCTGGAAATACTTGCTCATCTTGAATCATTTTGTAATCATACCTTCAATATAATGTTTCTGGTTTCACAGAGTGCTAGTACCCAAGAACTGGAGAACAATGACCAAGGTTAGGAGTTGTGCAGGATGAATGTTCAGTTCTAAAACCAGTCAGCATCTTCCTAGGAACAATCTCTCTCTATTTGGGCTTATTTAAGAAATTTCATTTTTTTCAAAATAGTTATGAACATCAGCACCAAATCCAACTTCACTCTGAAATCTAATTTCTGCCACTTTATAAATAACAACAAAATGAGTCATAAAAATGCAAATTAAACTGCAGGGGAGGACTAGTGGCTAGAGGGGAAGAAATCCTTAAAGAATTACTTTATCTCCTAGATAATGAAGATGACAGACTAGTATGCAGATTGCTTTGTTCTCTTCCAAACCTGAGGAAATAAATGATAAGTGAGGGCACAGCTGTGGAATGCATTCTGAAGCCCATACACCGAGGTTTCCAAGGTTGTTCCCAAGCAACTAGATTTGCACAATAATGTTTGACTACTACTGTAACTGATGAGTTTTTTGACTTGTATTTCCCACAATGCTGGTACGGTATGAATCTTAACTTGGTACTGCTGAGAATCTTCAATGTCTAACTGCTATTTTCCATAAAAATAAAGTTAGTTTCACAGGGATCAAGTCCTGGAAAAGCAGGTTTTCAAAAGCAATCTGGTATTTTCACAGCAGTGTTCTCTCTGCACAGTTCTTTTTATAGTTTAAGGAGGCAACTCTGGAGCTAGGATTATGGAATTAAAGTATGAGCTATCCCATGTCAGCAAGACACAAAAGTAGTCAAGATCTTCACTCATTCTCATACGGACAGAACCTCATGGATGGGAGAACACTGGTCCTCTAGACATATCTGAGTCTCAACAGTGGTCAAACATGGTTTCTTCAGATACCTAAAAGGTTTAAAAATTCTAAGTTCAAAAAAAATTCAAAGTTCACTTAGTACTGCTCCTCTGGGAGTGGGGGGCATGTGGTGGAAAGATCTGCTTACTAGAGAGTGAAAGATCATTTATAGGATATTGTAGAAAGGAAAAATAAATTTAACATAAGAGTGGCTCAACAGCAGGATGTAATTACCAAAAATCATGCCAATAACACTTGGTAGAGCCAACTCATGGAGAGAGATGTGTTTGCACTCCAAGACCAATTCCACTTCCACACACTCTATACATTGCTCTGTTTACTTCAATTTAGCCAAGACATTAATGGCATTGCTCTGCTCACCTACCCCATCAAAGTGGCTTTCAGAAATATCTTCACATGATAAACTTCCTGAGGCTCTGAGAGTCCAAAATTATCTCTTTTTTACTCTTATAGTTTAACAGGACATACAACTTTGATTCAAAATTCCTTCTGTCAGTAGTTAAAAATACTTCTACATTATCTTCTTATATCAAGAGTTACCAGCACAAAGTGTGATGTCATGTAAGACTCAAGGCAAAAATTGATAATGTTGATTCCATAAAAATTTGTTAAGAAACAAAAACAGTTAGTGGGAATTGTCATTGCTTTATATTTTGAGAGTTAAAAGATGACCAGCTTAGACCAACTTCCAGCCAAAATGGAGGCATAAGTAGACACACTGTGCCTCCTCACACAACCAAAAGAAGGACAACAACCAATTTAAAAAACAAAAAACAACCAGAACTGCCAGAAAATTGAACTGTATGGAAGTCCAACAATCAAGGAGTTAAAGAAGAAGCATTCATCCTGATGGGTAGGAGGGTTGGAGATGGGCAGACAGGTAGAGAGTACCTGTGGCAAGGATGTGGCTGGAGGACCAATGAGGCAATGGATTGTGGACTGGGAGGTCCCACACTGATGTTCATATAAACTGGGAGGAACAACTCAGGAGTGAGACAGACCGTGCAACCCAGCGTTCCAGTGCAGGGAAATAAAGCCTCAAAGCCTCTGACTGAAAACATTTGTAGGGGTTGATATGGCAGCAGGAGAAACTACCAGCCTCACAGGAGAGTCCATTGGAGAGACCCAGAGGGTCCTAGACCATACACAAACCCACCTACCCAGGAATCAGTACCAGAATGGCCTGATTTGCTTGTGGGTAGTGGGGAAAGTGACTGAAAGCTGACAGAGAGTGAAGGAAGTGACACTGTTCCCTCTCAGACACCTTCCCCACTTACAGCATTACAATGCAGCAACACGTGTTGCCCCACCCTGGTGAACACCTAAGGCTCTGCCCCTTACTACATAACAGGTGCACCAAAACAAACAAACAAACAAAAATGTCCCAAATGAAAGAAAAGATCAAAGCTCCAGAAAAAAATACAACTAAGAGATGAACACAGTTCAAAACACTGTTTATCAGGATGCTTTAGGAACTCGCTGGGTACTTCAACTGCATCAGAAAGACCCAGGCAGCAATAAAGGTTGCATTATGTGAAATGAAGAAAAATCTACAGGGAACCAACAGTGATGGGAAGGAAGCCAGGACTCAAATCAACAGTTTGGAGCAAAAGCAAGAAAGAAACATTGAACCAAAACAGACTGTATAAATAAGAACTCGAAAAAATGAGGAGAGGTTTAGGAACCTCCAAGACATCTTTAAATGTTCCAACATCTGAATCATAGGAGTGCCAGAAGAAGGAAATGAAGACCAAGAAACTGAAAACTTATTTGAAAACATAATGAAGGAGAACTTCCCCAATCTGGCAAAGGACATAGACTTCGAGAAAGTCCAGGTAGCTCAAAGAGCCACAAAGAAGTTGGACCCAAGGAAGCACACACCAAGGCACATCATAATTACATTACCCAAGATTAAAAATAAGGAGAGAATCTTTAAAGCAGCAAGAGAAAAGGAGACAGTTATCTACAAAGGAGTTCCCATTAGACTATCAGCTGATTTCTCAAAAGAAACCTTACAGGCAAGAAAGGGCTAGGAAGAAGTATTCAAAGTCATGAAAGGCAAGGATCTACATCCAAGATTGTTCTATCCAGCAAAGCTATCATTTATAATAGAAGGGCAGACAAAGTGCTTCCTAGATAAGGTCAAATTAAAGGAGTTCATCATCACCACGCCCTTATTATATGAAATGTTAAAGGGACTTATCTAAGAAAAAAGATTAAAAATATGAACACTAAAATGACAACAAACTCACAGCTATTAACAACCCAACCTAAAAACACACACACACACAAGCAAATAACTAAAACAAGAGGATCACAGAAATAGAGATCACATGGAGGCTTATCAGTGGGAGGAGTAGGAGAGGGAGAGAGGAGTAAAAGGTACAGAGAGTAAGTAGCATAAATGGTAGGTAGAAAACAGACAGGGAGGTTAAGAATAGTATAGGAAATGTGGAAGCCAAAAAACGTATATGTATGACCTATGGACATAAACTAAAGGGGGGGGAATATGGGTGAGAGGGGGTGTGCAGGGCAGAGGGGAATAAATGGGGGGGAAATGGGACAACTCTAATAGCATAATCAATAAAATATATTTAAAAAACATTAAAAAAGAAAAATGGATGGGTGGGCAGGCTGGCATGGGAGTAAAGGGGAGAAAACTGTACTTGAACAATGATTAAAATAAATTTTAAAAAGAAAGAAAAAATGACTAGCTAAATAAAAGACAGCTGTTTCTGCATTTTTTTTCTATTGCAATATCACATCATGTACCTTTGGCAGATTGCACTGTACACTCATGAGGTAATAACAGTAAAAAAGAAAATAATACCTTAGTTTTATGAAGATATTTGTTGAATTCGCATACTCCTTAAAATAGTCTTGAGGAAGCCCTGGACTCTGCAGATTATACCCTACAAAATGCTAGAGTAAACTCAAAATGGATTAGAGGCTAAAATATAAGACTAAAAACCATTAAAATTCTAGAAGAAAACATAGACAATAAAATCTCAAACATTTCTCAGAGCAATATTTGTTCTATGTCCCCTCAGGCAAGGGAAACAAAAGAAAAAATAACAAATAGGACTACATCAAACTAAAAAGGTTTTGCACAGCAAAAGAAACCATCAACAAAATAAAAAGATGACCCACTGAATGGGTGAACATATTTTCCAATGATACATCTGAAAAGGGGTAAATACCCACATTTATTTTAAAAACTTATAAAACTCAACATCAAAAAGACAAACAATACAATTTAAAAATAGGCAGAGAACCTGAACACACAGTTCTCCAAAGAGGACGTACAGATGGCCAATAGTGATAAGGAAAAGATGTTCAATATCACTAATAATCAGAGAAATACAAGTTGAAACCACAGTGAGATACCACCTCACACCCATCAGAATGGCTATCATCAATAAATCAACAAACAGCGTTGCTGAGGATGTGAAGAAAAGAGAACCCTAGTGAATTGTTGGTAGGAATGCCGATTTGTACAACTACTGTTGAAAATAGTATGGAGTTTCCTCAAAAAATTAAAAATGGAACATTCTTATGACCCAATAATTCCACTTGTGTAAATGTATACAAAGAAACCCAAAACACTGAATTGAAACAATATAAGCACCCCTATGTTCATTGCAGCATTATTTACTATAGCCAAGATATGGAAGCAGCCCAAATGTCCATCAGTTGATGAGTACATAAAAAGGTATGGTATATAAACACAATGAAATACTACTCAGCTGTAAAACAGAATGAAATCTTACCTTTTGCGATAGTGTGATGGACCTGAAAAGTATTATGCTAAGTGAAATAAGCCAGTCAGAGGAAGACAAATACCATATGATTTCACTTATATGTAAAATCTAAAAAACAAATTAAAAAAGAAAAAAGAAACAGACTCATAGATACAGAAATCAGACTGACAGCTATTAGAGGGGATTGAGTTGGGTGGTTGGGTGAAAAATATGAAGGTACTAAGCAAAAAATAAAACCTCATAGATACAGACAACAAAATGATGATTGCCAGAGGGCAAGTGAGTGGGGTAGGTAAAAGAGGGTAAAGGGGGGGATAAAGAGTAATAGAAAGTGACTTGATTTTGGGTGGTGAAAACACAATACTATATACAGATGATGTATTATAGAACTGTACATAATTTTATTAACCAATGTCACTCCAATAAATTCAATAAAAATTTATTTAAGGAAAAGAATCCTTGAGATTTGGTTAAAAGGAATGTTTTTTTAAGTATCTCAAATATACTTCATATCTACCTAGTGAGATGATTACAATTTGATGAGAAAAGCATACTCAACACTTGATAAGAGGGCCTTTTTGTTTGGGAGCTTTTTTTCCTATAGATTTCCACCCCTCAAATTTATAGTTTATATATAATTGGGTATATTGTACAGTGTGCATTATTTTAAACTGTCAGTAGTAGAAGAACACATTATCCTACCATTGTCAAGATAACTACTCCATAATTCTACACTGTTCCAAATTCTACCTTTAAATTATCTGAAGAAGTATATCAGTTCTGCAGGCATTCATTCTTTGTTTTTTTAACCCTCCCTTTCCTATAAAACCTCACAATTTTGTAGCATTCTTACTCTGATTTTTGTGCCTCTTTTTCATAATTACTCTTTCTATCTGTTTAAAAAACAATTCAATAGCAACCACAAAAAAATTGGGGAAGGGATAGTTCAACAGAAATTGACTTGTATTTTTAAAAGAATTTTTAGTTATCACTTCTCTAAGTTAAACATCTCATGAAATTATAAAGAAAATCCTAAAACTTTGGGAACCTACTTAGCAAAATTTCTTCCCACAAAGACAGCCTCTTAGAAAATCTACAACTTTTGCACCATCATCCATTTTTTTGATAATGTCTGTTGAGTTGAAAAGTCACTGCACCCATTTCTGAATCTGGAATTTGAATGGCTTACAAGGCTGTTCAGAAGGTATCCAGCCATGTAATATGAAAACAATACAAACATTTACTGAAGAAGATACAAGAAACATTGTACATAGGACAACGATGCCTCAGTCCCCTTCAAAGTAGGCACCTTGGGACCTCATACATTTCTCCCAGTTGCCATCAGCTGCCTGGTAGTATTTTTGTGAATCTCATTGAAGGTATGAAATCTCTTTCCTTTCAAAGGTGATTTTAGTTTTGGGAAAAGATAGAAGTCACAGGTCACCAAATCAGGGCTGTAGGAGGGTTGAGTCACCTGTGTGATTTGATGTTTCACCAAAAATCTCTGCATGAGATGTGATGCTTGAGTGGGTACATTTGCCGTGATGAAGCTGTCAATCACTAGTTGCCCATGGCTGTAGCCTTCAGAATCACCCAGATAGTTTCTATAAAGGAATTTCAAGCTTAATGCAAAACTTGATGCAGATTTGTTGCTCTACTTGCTTAGTCATTTTGAATTCTATGGCCACACAATACACATGGTCCCTCAATGGTGACTACTTCCCCCACTGACTAGTACAGTAAAGTCATTGTTGTTCACACATGCACATTCCAGTCCATTCTCCTTGGCTGCCAGGTTACATCGATGTCACACAAACCAGCTCTCATTATATTAACAATGACTGGACTTTTTCCAGACTGACCCCATCATATTGTACCTAAAATGGAAAATATGTTCAATATTTAGGTTTTTTTGATGCTTTAATTTTATTGTTACTGTTTTCAAATTAGAGAGGTTTTTAAAATCCAAAATAAAATAAAACAATGCTTTAAAAAGTAGATAAGAAAAAGTCCAACAATATGATTTTTAAATGTACTAATGAAATGAACAGACTATTCACAGAAAAAGAAAGTGAACCTTAGACATAAGAAATGATTTTCAATTTTGCTCATGTTAAAAAAAAACAAACTAAAATTATGTGAGTTCACCATTTATCATAAAAATATTTTCTCAAAAGTTTGACAATGTGCTTGGTTGGCAAGACTCTGAAAAAAAAAAATACCTGTAAGAAACTGAACACTCAGATTTGGGGTTCTGAACAATGTTTTTCTCTAAAGAAAATCAAGAATTCTTAATAAATAACTGATTTCCAGTCTGGAACAAAAATTTACAAGAGTAACTTAGAATATCTTGTCTGATAAAAAGGGAGTTGTCAAAGAATATTAGAGTTCTGTCTAAATTCCTCAACAGCAGGCAACTTAATGAGGTTCCCTTTTATCAAATATGATAAAACTTCAGCATCAATAAGAATAATAATGACATTGGATTGAAATACATAATAAATGTTTAAATACATTCTTTCATAATAATACTACAAAATAAAAATAATAGGTCAACTTTGAAGGATGATAGCAAACCAATCCAATTGTTGAAACTAATTTATAAAAGAAAACTAAAGCATTTATTCTGCCTTTCCTATAAGAACTATACCAATGGATCACCAAATAGCATGTAATGGGAAGTTTCTATTTATTTCAGCTAATAAACCAAAAAGGAATGATAGAATTTAAAGTTCACCATTTTTCAACCACTAGGGAATTAGTTAATCTAAGCATTAATTCATTGATTGTCAGTGACTGTAAACATGATAAAAGAGAAACAAGGAGATATTATGTGTCTTTTTTGGAGGATCACAACACTATCTATGAAGTATTCTTGGAGAAAAAAAAATAGAGTCAGAGAAAGCCTCAAAAGCTAATCACCTATTGGCCAAGTTGGCTGGAAATATCTGCTTGGTATAATTAGAGTTACACAGTTTATGTGACATTTTCCAGGGAGCCATGTCCCATAAATCCATACGTCCCAGGCTTGCTTACTATGCACAACCCTACAAACTGGACATCCTGCTAAACTCTCCCACTAGCAAAAACATTAGTTGTATATCAGATCTGTTATTAGCATATTTACAAGAAGATTTATTTTTAACTGTTATTGAATTCATTGGGATGATACCAGTTAACAAAATTATACGGATTTCAAGTGTGCAATTCTAGGACATATAATACATCATCTGCATATTATATTGTGTGTTCACCACCCAGATTTAACTGAGTTTTCCAGGGAATTCACATGGGAGAGAAAGGACTAGAGACCTGCTGCTTTACTGATTACTTTCTTCATGTGCTTACAGATAATTAGACAAATTATTAAAAGGTCACAAATTGTGACATACTGAAAGTTCACAAGTGATAAAAAGAGACAAATGGAACAAAATTAAGTAGTCAGAAATTAACCCATCTCTATAGAAAAATTTTGTAGATGCTGGGGATAGTCACTAAAAATCAGTGGAAAACAATGGGTTGTTTAATAATTATGTTGAGAAAGTGGATATATTTTGGTAGCCATACTTTAGGATGGTTCCCTATGATCCCTACATCCTGGTATTCACACCTTTGAGTAATCCTCTCTCACATTGCATCAGGGTTGGTCTGTGCAACCAATAGTATATGATGCATGTAACAATATATCATTTCCAAGGTTAGGTTACAAAAGAATGTGACTTACATCCTAGACTCTTTCTGTCTCTGTCTCTGTTTCTCTCCCTCTTCCTCTGTGTGTGTGTGTGTGTGTGTGTGTGTGTGTGTGGAAAGCAGGAAGCCATGTTGTGAGCAGCCCTCCATAGAGGTTTTAAGAAACCTCCAGTCAAAAGTCAGTGAGGAAAGGAGATCTACCAACAATTATGTGAATAAGCTTAGGTCAGATTTTCCAGATTGTAAAATCATTGCAACCCTGGGCAAAAGCTTACCTGTAACTTTGTAAGAAACTCTGAGGCAGAACCACCAGCTAAGTTGCTGCCATATTTCTGACCTTGAGAATGTATAATAATCTTTGTTGTTTCAAGCAGCTAAGTTTTAAGGTAATTTGTTATATATCAATAAATAACTAATACAGATTTTGGTACCAAAATGGAATATGCCAAAAGGAAAGCCTGTATGTGGGAAAGGCAGTGGAAAGAAACTAAACAGATAAAGAACTTTCAAGAGAGCATTAGTGAAAGTCTAAATTGCCTTGATCAGAATGTTAGTAGAATTTTGGACTTTAAGGAGGCTGCCAGTGAGGTCTTAAAATAAAATGAGAAAAATCTTATTGAAAACAGAAAGAAAGGGAATCCTTATTATGTAGTGGCATAAAGGTTAGCAACAGTAACCAGAAGTAGTATGGAAATTAAAAATATACATAGTGAATTGGATGATTTATAGCTAGATGGGTTAAAAATACCACATAAATGCTATTTATAGTAAAATCTGAGGAGACAGTTCCCATTGCACAGAAAGAGGGAAACAGAATTTACTAGTCTTAAAGATTCTTAGCCTCATTAGATGACAAACAAAAGTAAATTTAAGAAATAACTCTGAATAAATATCAAATCCAGGACACTCTCAAGAAAACATGGTTTAAATATGAAGCTGACCTCTCTCCAAATAGGGAAAAGGTCAAATAAATTATGATGCATCTATATGATAGAATGTTACACAGTCATTAAAACATATTTTCCAAGAATGTTATAATGATAAGTATACACTTATAGTGTTAAGCAAAAAGTATAAAATATAGATCTGTGTATGGGGTAAGATTTATTTATATATATTTATACAGATATTTCCATGGGGAAAATGTTAGCTATGTTCAAAAATATTATTTGTGGGTCTCTTTGATAGGATAAAGTATAATTATCTTTATGTTCTTCAAGCTTTTCTGTATTTTTTATGTTTTTATTGTCCTATTTTCATTAAAAATTATATTTTATATTAAATAAATAAATAGCTGAGGGAGTGAGCATAAAATCTTTTAAGACCACAGAAACATCAGAGGTGGTACCTCAAGTGTCATTCAATTGGACAAAAGAGCTCTCTTCAGGTTTTGAGTGTGATTCACAGTTTTTTCTAACAAAAAATAGAGCTTCTAAGAAACTTAAGAGTATTGTTTCTCAATAGAATCCCAAGGTAGAAAAGAAATTACCCTAAAGAGATTTTTCACTATGCTTTTGTCTAACAGTGTGAACTCCAAAAAGATGCACAGGAGACCCACACAATTTTAAGAGAATGTTATATGCAGAAATATCACCAGCTTGGACTTCAAGGGACTGAAACACAAGTACCAAAGGAAAAGAGGCCTTAGCACCCCAACATCTACAAATAGGAGGCAACACATAGGATTCATTTTATAACAAGGAATGAAAAGATGACTTAGAGAGTAGAATCAACAGCCCAGAGAATGTAGCCAAAAGCCCTGAAGAATAACTCCTGAGAAGTACAACTGAGTTCCAACAAAGAAACCTCTGACATTTTCTAAGATATATTTCATAATTACCATGATCTAGTGACTCTCTGTGCCTGTCCATTTTCTTCCTTTTGAATAACAATGTCTTATCCTATGCTTTTGCAATCCAGAATGTCAAGTATGTGAGGGATAAATTGCTTGTCTCTTCAATTTCACAGAACAAGAGAAATTCTATCAAAGTGTTACAGAACTGGGCTAAGGGGGGAGGGGTACAATACACTATTACCAAAAGGAACCCCACTAGGTTTGCTATGTCTGCCACAGGAGGAAAGCTGTCTCTCAATGCCAGAGATTTGTGAAAAGGAAAGGAAATGTTTATTTAAAGTTTTACAGACTTAACGTAGTGACCTAATGTCTTCATTAAAATATTAAAGTCTTTTAGGATACCCACAAATGCACACAGTCCTTTCTTCTCCCTCTGCCCTAATCTGGGCTACTGTATCTCAGGAAAAGAAGTAGAAGTCCGTGATTCAGGCTCCCGGCACCATCAGCTGTGTTGCAGCCATGATCTCCAGTTAATCCAAAGTCATGTGGCACCTTCTCATGGTCCACCAGCAAGAGTCCTTTCACCACTTTTCTTCCAGGCAAAGTCTCTCTTGCTTCCTAAGCCATGTGGCAAAAGGGAGAACCCCAAAGCCATGTGGTTCTCTCCCCGCCAAAGCTGCCAGGGTCCCCACCTGGCCAAAGCTGTGTGGTTCTCCTTTCAATGGCTACCGAGTCTGGGTTTAAATCCCTGTGCCAACCTTCCTCTGCACCCCCATTTCTGACTCCTCCAACAATCAGTTACACCTGCCAGCATTCCTGTATTCTTCCAAGTTTTCTGGGCTGCCATCATGAGTCTGGGCAGGTGGGGACCCATGTCATGGAGCCAATCTTCTCCAAGCTCTCACGCAAGCGCTGTAACCAGGGGGAGCTGCCTCCCAGTTACATCTTGGGTGGAAGTCACTTCCATCCTCCTGGCTCAAGGTATGGCCACAGCTATTTCACATATCTATGAAAGCAGTTACAAGTCTTAGATATGTTAAATGACCATGCCAGAGGTTAGCTGCAAAGCTGTTGCTGTACAAAACAGCTCTTCATGTTCTTGCTCCATGTGTCCCTTCCTACAGGTGAGTCCCCAACTCACACCTGTAGGGGGAAGAGGGAAGGACATCCTATATATCTTTCTAATATTTCCTGGACACCTTGAGTTTTGGACCTCATTCCAAATCCTTTTTGGGGGCCCCCTCTTGGCTGCACCCTGTTACAAAAAGATTGTACTTAAAGGACTCCATCTAAAGAGATTCATACTCACCCAGACCTGGCTTAGACAATGAGATTCTGGACCTTAAGCTAAATACCAAGTGAAACAAAAATGCAGATAAATAAGAAGCTTTATTCATTGCTAGTAAAAGAGACATTTTTGAGGAAAAAAAGTGGCAAAAATTGGTGAAATCATTGCTGGTGAAATAGGGTTCTTCTACGGAGTCACAAGAAAAGCATGCTGGTGACTAAGCCATAGGAAAATGAGGTACTGGTTTATTTTAGCAAGATGAAGATGGCAGCACAGTAGGTGGAAGCTGAGTTCACTTGCTCCTGTGCCCAATCTGGATTTTCAGCTGAACTTCCAACATCCAACCTGAACAAGCAACCGAATCTTTGCTGATATGAAGTTTTAAAGCCAAGGAGTACAGAAGATTCTTTGTAGAGTCCAGTAATAGGGGTTTATAAGTGGAAGGGGAAAGACCCTGCATGTGGCTCCTGTCACAGCTAAGAGACCAGACAGGGCTCAGGAGCTCCCTTCCCCCACAGAGCCAGGAGCCTTCGTTCCATGCAGGGATCCCCAACCCAAGTCAACAGAGATGGGAAGAGGAGACTTAGTGTTGCCTGTTGTGGGAAACAGAAGGGATTTGCTGAGCCTGTGAGACCCAGCCTGAGAGACCCAGCCTGCATACTCACAGTAAGCTGAGCTTCCATTGTTGTACCACCAACCTGGAGAGCTCAGGATAAGGGCTCAGACTGACAAAATGACCAGGTTGCCACACCTGGGTCTTTCAGAGGCACCTACAAGCTGTAGCCAGCATTGATTTTTAGAGACATTTCACTCCCTGGGGAGGTTTTATGCAGAGGCCCACACAGTGACTCAGTTGGGTGTTGTAGGTACTACATAGAGACTGATAAGAGGAACTGAAACATGGAAAGGCTAGGATCCCATGCATGAATCTGCCAACTGAGAGATCAGATTGAAAACACAGCAGCTGGGGCTCCCTCCCCCTTATAACTGTGGGGCCATAATCATACCCAGCAATCTCCAACCCAAGAAAGACAGCAGGAAGAGACTCTGGGGTCTCTCGCCATTGGAAGCAGTGTGATTCCACCACACTGGTGAAAATAAGAGATCACAAATTCACCATGAATTACTTCTAACAGTTTTGGTGCCAGACTGAAGAGTTCACTATATGAGCTCAGACTTCAGGAGAAACCACACTGCTAAAATAAGGCCTCTGAGGGTGGTGGACAGCAGTGACATAAAGAGGATCTCTGATTGCTGGGGAGGCATAGGTTGGAAACCAAAACAGAACTGACTAAGTGACTTGGGAAAGAGAATAATGGCCACCCCCCTTCTCAAACATATAGGCAGCACCTCAGGTGGCTGCTGCTGTGGAGGGGAGACTGGCAGAGCTGGAATTTGGGCAGGAGGGACAATTCTAAACTTGTCTCAGTCACACCAAGCCACACTGGGTCTTCAGATCCTTTCCCACTGAGCCCAGCTGGGCAGAGAGATCAGAAATTTTTATAACATACGGTTTTGGTGCCCCACCCAGCTTGGGTTGCAGGCAGACTGGGTGCTACACAGAGAAAAGAGATCTGGACTGTGTCTCTTGTGACAGCTGTTGGCTGGAAGTTAGGTGAGAGTTGAGTTGCTGGGATACTTTGCAGTGAGGCCAACCCACCTCAGCCCACACTAACACGGAAGGAAAAGCAGTTCCTGACCTCTTCAAAAGGGTTTCAGGCACCATTCCCAATGGGGAAAGTACAGAACAGCCCTCCCTGCCAAGTCCCAGATTCTCCCGCTGGATGCATTTCCATAGCGGGTGGAGTGGAGAGAAATTCAGAACAGGGACTTTCAAAGTGTGAGATTTATGGAGGATATTGCCTGGGAGTGGAACAGAGGGTTTAACTTCCTACTGAGGTTTTAGAATGAGACTGAGAGCTTAGGCCCCACCTGCAGTCCGGTCTGGCTCCAGCTCCAGCAGGAGGTTCTTTTTATCTATCCCCTCAAGTCCAGAGATGCTGAGCTTACTTCTGTAAACAAGAAAGTTTAATGTACCCATCCTAAACCAGCAGCAAGCCCCCCTGAGGAAGCAAGTGCTGGAGCTTTGGCAAAGACTGAAGGGGTTGGCTTTGAGTCAAGGCTACTCTCCTTTCATTCAATGCCCTACAGACTGTATGGCCAACAAAGTGGGAAACCTGCTAATCCTATCTCAACAGGCCTGGTCTGAATATACAGTCCCTCAACAAAAGGCTCAGGAAGAAGACCAGGTAACCTGAGGGAGGGGCAAAGCAGCTGAAAGGGGGAGGCTGGCCTCGGGTAGCCTCAGATTTTATACAGAGCTAGCACCAGTTCCAATGAGGAAAAAGCTGACTTATACAGATTGGCCCCTCACATGCACAAACAGGTCCAGTAAACATAGACATAAGTAAGCAGCCTGGTAGCTATGGAGAGATAGCTTAGAGCCAGTTACATACAACATCTGAAAGCAACCCATATCTGAATCCCATCCAAGTAGACCCAGAACCAACAAAATTGGTGGGCTTCAGCCCAAACTAAAGCTCAAACCAACTGGCTACACAATTAGTACTTTCAAAGAGGGATTCCTGCAGGCTCCAGACTCTGCTGTGAATAATGCCTCATCAAAAGGCAGCAACTGCACAGCACTCCACACATGAAGGTCATAGATTACTCTTACAGTCACCCAGCTTAGAGGGATCATTGTACCCATAAAAGAGTCATCAGCATTTAAGGTGCAATTGCAACAAGGGAGACACAGAACCCACAAGAAACACTCCTGGACCACAGAGTTCAGGTGTTCCAAAGGATTGTGCAACTTACACCAGCAAGACACCTTTATCATAAAACAATCAAAGCATGTTGAGAAGATATAGCACACTTACCTAACACACAGAGATCAAATAGGGCAACAACAACAAAAATGTCCCAAGCAAAAGAACAGAAATCCTCACAAAATTAAAAAATATAGATGAAATGGAAGCAATACAAATACTAAATTCAGAGTTTAAAAATAATGATTATAAGGATGCTCAAAGACCCTACAGAGAAAAATGGATTATTTCAGTAAGAACTTAATAGTAAACCTTAAAAAGGATATAGAAGCCATAAATAAGAACCAGTCAGAAACAAAGATTGCAATATCTCAAATCAAGAATTCACTTGAAGGAATCAATAGTAGATTAGATGAAGAAGAAGATCAAATCAGTGCAATAGGGGACAACATGACAGTATCTACCTAATGAGAAAATTAAAAATAAAAGACACTTAAGAGAAACAAGGAAAGGTTAGGGACAATTTGGATAATGTCAGTCATAACAACATCCACATCATAGGAGTGACAGAAGGAGATAAATGTGAGAGAGGGATAGATAACCTATTTGAAGAAATAATGGCAGAAAATTTCCTTAACCTTATGCCTTCATCAGGCACACAAGTTAAGGAAGAACAGAGAATCTCAATCAAGTTGAACTTAAAGAGACTCACACCAAAGCACATTACAATTAAAAAGGCAAAGCTTGAGGACAAATAACCTTAAAGATAGCAAGAGAGAGTACAGTCAGTTAAATACAAGGAATACCCCATTACAACCTCTGCTGATTTCTCAACAGAAGTACAAGTCAGAAGAAATTGGCAGGAAATATTCAAAGTGAAGAAGCTAAGAACATGCCACCTAGATTGCTCTACCCAGAAAGGCTATCATTTAAAATTGAAATCTAAATAAAGAGTTTTCAAGAAAAAATAAAGGAGTTTGTTACCACCAAACCAGCAATGCAAGAAATGTTAAACCTTCTTTAAGAAAAAGTAGAAAGGGAAAAAACATAGGTACCTTATAAAAAGGCAATAACTAAGTATCTATCTATAATAACCTTAAATGTAGGTGGATTAAATGCCCCAATCAAAAGACAAGAATAGCTGAATGGATAAGAAAACACAACCCATATGTATGTTGTCTACAAAAGACACACCTAAGAACAAAAGATTTTCACAGGCTTAAAGTAAAGGATAGAGGAAAATATTCCACACAAATGGATATTAAAAGCTGGGGTGGCAATACTTATATCTGACAAAATAGACTTCAAAACTAAGTCTATAAAAAGAGACAAAGATGGTCACTACATAATAGTAAAGGGATCAACTCAACAAGAGGGTATAACTCTGGTAAACATACATGCACCCAATATAAGAGCACCTAAATACAGGGTCTATCCAAAAAAAGTCCAGCCACTGCTAATATAACAAGAACTAGTTTGTGTGACATCGATGTAACCTGGCAGCCAAGGAGAGTGGACTGGAATGTGCATGTGTGAACAATGATGACCTCACTGTACTATCAGTGGGGGCAGTTGATGCCACTGAGGGAGCATGTGTACTGTGTGGCTGTCACACTCAAAATGACTGAGTGAGTAGAGCAATGAATCTGTGTCAAGTTTTGCATTAAGCTTGAATATTCCTCTACAGAAACTATTTGGATGATTTAGAAAGCTGCAGCTATGGGCAACTGGTGATTGGCAGCTTCATCACAGCAACACATCCACTCATGAATCATGTATTGCACAGTTTTTTGGTGGAACATTAAATCACCCAGGTGACCCTCCTTACAGTTTAGATGTGGTGCCCTGAGACTTCTGCCTTTCCCCAAAACTAAAATCACCTTTGAAAGGGAAGAGATTTCAGGCCATCAATGAGATTGAGGAAAATATAACAGGCAGCTGATGATCACTGAGAGAACTGTGTGAAATCCCAAGGTGGCTACTCTGAAGGGGACTGAGACATTATTGTTTATGTACAATGTTTCTTGTATCTTGTATCATCAGCAAATGTCTCCATTTTTCATATTACATGGTTGGATACATTCTGGACAGATCTCTTATATAAAAACATTTGGTAGATTTTAAGGCATATGTCAACAATACTGTTGTAATAGGGGATTTTAACCCCATGGTCAACAATGCACATATCTTCCAAACAAAGACACTGCAACATTAAATGACACAATAGATTAAATGGATTTAATTGATTTTACAGAATGTTTCATCCCAAAAAATCAGAATATACATTCTTCTCAAGCACACATGGTTCGTCCTCAAAAATATACTACATGTTAGGTCACCAAAACAAATCTTAACAAATTTTTAAAAATTGAAAACATGT
>PVIA01011567.1:0-43576 GCA_004024845.1 Tonatia bakeri | reverse complement strand
GTCTAGCCCCGCCCACTCCTCCATTACGTCACGTCCCCCCCGCCTCACGTTCCCCCTCCCCCCCGCCCCGTCACGTCCCCGCCCACAGCTCCGCCCCTTCCCTTGCTCTCCATAACCCCGCCCACTCCTAGTCCCCAGCACACCCAAGGCAAGTGATGCTGGGAAGTGAGCTTCAGGGGGTGCTAAACTGAGTGCTGTTGTCCTGAGCTAGGGAGCGTCCGGAAAGACAGTCACACACGTTTGTCTCTTTCCACACTGGAGGTCTTATAAGAGGAGACCCCTCCAATAAAGCAATAGAGTCGCACACTGGTCACATACAGTGTGGGGAACTTAAGCACAGAAGTGAGCAGAACGAGTGTCAGGCAGCAAGTCCCAGACACTGGGGCCTGGAGCACCCTCAGCAGCAACCTCTGTGGGTTTTCATTTATTCCACTAACCAGGATGTATGCTGACTCTCACTACAACTTCCTGTGGAAAACAACAAGTGGCACAAAGGGGTCACTCAAGTTCATTTTGCAGTATCAGTATTCTAAGATCTAAAATGAGAAAACAAGGTTTGGGAGGAAATAAAGATTGTATCAATGCAGAAAGGAGACAGGATAACAAAAGTTCTGGAAATCTTAATGCCTTCACAATACTATGCGGTAGTATCTAATCAGCCACTGCCTGGCACAGTCAATAAAGCAAACCTGTTTTATTATCATTAACCAGCCAGACCTTCTCAGCGTATCAGTTCAAAGGGGCATGAGGTCTTGGGGAGCAGGGGCTCTCCACACATCCTTGTGACTTCAGGGTCTGCCCCCGACACATGGACTAGCTCAGCTGGGGAACCACCAGACACCATATTCAGTTCTTCACGTCCAACATCCCCCATGGTTTCCACACTAGGTCCCTGAGTTGTACTTGGGCAACACAGTGCTGTTGAAAAATATAAAAATCAGCAGTCATATTTACTTGGGTTTCTACAAATACAACTCGAAATATGAACACAGTCAAATACGGGGACCTGATGAGTTATCTCTACAGCCTGTGGAAGGGCCTTCAATTAGATCATGTGGGATCAAAAGGAGGCATGTTTTAACACACAGGAATAAGGCACATGAAAACATCCAACCCTGGGGAGGCTCTACTGGGGAGTTCTCGCTGCCCGTGAGCACCTTCTGCATCTTGTTTGCTTCTGAGTCAGTGTTTGTTGACTCATTTTACTTCTGCTTTTGCAACACATTGTGTTGCTTTTTCACATGTCTGAATATTTTTGATTGCGTGCTTGAACATTATGAATTTTACGTTGTTAAATGTCTATATTTTTTTAGGGGGCAAACATAAATAACTGGATAGAAAAATGCAGTCTCCACTATATTGTTTTATTTTCAGGACTGACATTTAGGAAACTATAGCTTTCAGACCCAGAACAGAGTAAGAGGTAGAACTAGAAGGTAAAAATAGAAAAAAGAAAGGGGAAAATTAGCTCAATATTTTTTTGTCATTCCAAGAAAAGGAGAAATTTTAAAGCTTTTGGGGGCTCATCTTCTACTGAATTTGAAGCAGAAAAAAAGTGGCATCTTAGCCCAGATTCTGTCTGGAGTGTACCACAACCCACCACAGACTCTTCCACCTGTGAGGTATCTGCCCCACTCGAATGTGGTCACTGTAAGATGCCCTTGAAGCAGTGTAAAGATTTCTTTTTGCCTTAGGCCTCAGAGAGCTTCAGTAGGCTTGTTATGAGGGGAAACTTTCACATGTTATAAAAATGGTCTCTGAAGGTATCATCAAACCTTTTAAATACTAGTTATGATAATAAATATGAATGTTAAAAGTAAACACATATGCTAATATGATATAATGCTAACCAACAATTGTGTGTGATTTCAAAGTTTGCTGAACACTTTCCTATACTTGATTTCAAATGGTACTGTGGAGTGTGGGGGCTCAGCATTAACAAAGTGCATCATTTCTACATAGAGATGGATCGGGGGAGAAGCTTTGGGGAGACTGTGGCTCACCTCTCCCAAGTCCTTCCCAGACTATGTCCTGCCCAAGAGCCAAAGGCCAGCTTGCTGCTTACCTTTCATCCTGCCTGATTTGTACAACCGAACACTCAGGAGGAGGATGATGGTGAAGAGAATGGAGCCAAAGACGGTATCCATAATCGATAACATATTTTTCTCTGTAGTTGGAGGGAATGCTGAGGACAGTAATGGTGGCATTAAAACAAAAAAGCAAACATCCTATCAAATATAAGGCACCTAACAGCACCTGTTTTCCCAGGCAGCACATGTCACCCCCACATTTACTGACTCATCATGTGACAGCCACCCTGTTAGGTCCAGGGGTATAAAGATGGAGAGGGGTTGTGCTCTGACCTCAAGGGTCTCACATTCTACTGCGCAAGACCATAAATGTCCATCTGTTTATAATACAGTTTGACAAGTTTGCTATGCGTAGACCTTTTTGAGGATGACAGAATTGGGGGTGCTTAATTCTGTCTGAGGAAAGAGGCCAAGGCTTCATAAGAGGTGACCTTTGACCTGGTTATAGGATAACTAGAACACGGGAAGAAGAGAAGGCCTGGAAGCATTATAATGCATAGAGATTTGAGGACCATCTAATACTGCCTGATAACTGAATCACTGCTTAGTGCAGGTGGGAACTCCTGTGTTCAGGGAGGTCGGATGGGATTTCAGAAGCTGGTGGGAAAGCCAATGGCAGGCCCTGTCTCTCCACACAGGAAGTCCACCATGATTGAACCAGTCCATCCATCCGTCAAATTTTCCATTACACAAGAAAGGCAATAGACGCTTAATGAGAGCTACCGCATCCTCCGCACCCTGCTCACTCACCTGAGGGCTCCAGCACTTTCTCCCTGTGGTCTAAGAAGTCCCTGAGCCAGAGATTGCAATCTCCCATTGAGATCTTCCTGAAATGCTCCACCTGTCCATTCTTCTCCCAGTCCTCCTTGACCCCTCTGGCTCTAGGACCAACAGCTGTCCAGTTCCTGCTCATTGGTTCAAGGACGAGGGTGGTCTGTTCACTGACGTTAAACTTCAAGGGCCCACTAGTGCATCGTCCTGCTTCACACTGGCAGGACAGCTCGGCCTGCAGGGTGGGAGGACCTGCAATGCACACACAGGGGCGTCACCCTGACTCTGAGAGCTCCGCCGTCTCCCACAGTCACACGTGTCTCTGCACATGTAGGGGCTGCAATCTCCTCTGCATGCCGTGCCCTCTTCTCACCCTTAGTTCCACTGTGGCTCTGAGGTTGGCCCAGGGTTCAGTCCCTTTCCACAAAGTCCCCTCCCTGCCTGTGCACCCTCCTCCCCTCTCCTGCTCATTGTCCCCACCTCCCCTTCCCTCCCCTCACTTACCCCTGGCCTTGTTTCTCTCAAGTCCGATGATAGGCAGGATCATCCTGAGCTCTTGCCCCATGTCTCCCAGTGTTTGGGGCAATTCTCTCCACGCTCTGGTGGCCTTTAGCTTCTCTCCCAGGGGACCCAAAGGTCTGACCTTGCTGCTGTCACTGTCATACTGAAGGAAAGGCTCTTTATCCATTGAGACCTGGAATTCATACCAGGGCTGTCCAGGTCTGGACTGGGATTGGACGGTGAGGTTGATGATAAGAGAGTGAGCATCTGTGGGGGAAAAAACAAACAACAAAGGGGTGGCCTGGGGTGTCCCTCTGAAGGGCCTGCCTGGCTGCTGAGAGACGGGTCTCCACCCCAGATCCCTGTATCTCTGCAGCCTTAGTCCTGTCTTACCTTTAACTGTCTGGGGTTTAATAAAATACTCTGAATCTACCACAGACCCTGTTACCTGGAGGATTCATCTCACAGATGTTTTTAGTTACATCCACCAAGTTGTGAGTACAAAAATACAAGATTTTATGGGTCCTGCCAGGACTTAAAATCAAGTTGAACAGACAGGGATTGAAACACAAAGGGGAGAACAACATCAGTACATGCCATTCACGATGGGTCCTGAGTATTCAGGAAAGGCTTCCTGGAGGAGGTGTGACCTGGCAGGAGAGGGAGAAATGCCACAGGTGAGCACAGTACTAGGTGCCGTGCCTTAGGTTGGAGTTGCCTGTGACCTGGGTGTACGCCATTCATTAGTCAGGACAGCGAAAAGTTAGGAAAATTCCTTCACAAGTGGAATAAGAGAAACTGAGACCAAGTAATTAAACAAGCTGAACAATTTGAGCAATTTACAGCCAGCTAATGAATCACAAAGTTTTATCTCCCCTGAGAAAATGGTTTACAATTTCCAGACCATCCAGGGGCTGACTGAATTTGGTCCTGGTTCTTCTTCAATAATGTTCTTTAAAAATAAATCTAACCAGAAAAAATAACCCTGATCCCTTTACACACACATTTTGATGAATCAACATAGAAAGATAAAACTCCTCAAGACTAAGAATCCATGGCTGCTCTCTCTAGAGCACACTCCCGCATAAGTCTCTGTTGTTATCTCTTAAACTCTTAAGCACCTCACATGACTTGTGAGCAGGGGAGCAGGGGGCAGCAGCAGTTGTTTTGGGCTCACTCCGAAGCCTGTCTCCAAGGCCCCTTTTTCTCTGACTTCCCAGTGAGCTCATTTCTTTTACTGTGACTTCTGTTTCATAGGGAGCCAAAGCAGCCCTGCCTAGGCTCTCTCCTGTTGCTTCTTCTATCTTGAGTCCTCCCTTTTTTTCAGTGTCCCCAGGTTTAAAAACATCCTCTCAAAATCACCTGGACTCGTGTTGTGAAGTCTTTCCTATATGAAGTCAAGAACCCACACACTACCGGCAGGCCCAAGGCAGACGGCCTCCAGGCCCAGACCTGGTTCAGTAAGAGTAACATCCTGGGGTGTCTGTCCATTTTATGCCACATCTTCCCCTACCCTTAAGAGCACCTGCACAGGCACCCATTTACTTGCCTGATACCTGCATGAAGCCCCTTCCCCTTTTGCCCTCCTCAGCCAAGTTTCTACATCCCAATACACTCACGGCTTTGCAGTATATTCCAGGCATCTACCAGAAGCAGTAGAGAGAAAAGACAAGAAGTGGCAAATGCTCACAACATTAGCTGAGCAGAAACTAGCAAGAGGTAGCTGGGCAGGAGAGACTATCTATATAGGTATACTGGGTGTGCCGGATGAACACAGAGGGAACATTAATTATACCAAAGAATGTTACCAAGGCACAACTTTTGTAATATCACAATACGGTTGCTTAGTGAAAAAGGTGTGGGGTTACGGAACACAAAATTCACCCTAAATAACCTCTCTCCTGCCTCCTCAAAACCCCTTTTGACCTGAGCAGCATTGTTGCAAGTTCTGTGAGTTCCTCCCTTTTCCCACCTTCCACCAATTTCCTCTCTCCTTTTGCCCTCCCTGTTTCCATATTTTCTTTTCTCTTGCTTCCCTCACTTCCCTCACCCAAACCCAAAAAGGACAACTGCGCTGAAGCATGTGAGATGTCTTACAGTCAGGCAGGAAGGGCATTTGGGCCTTGAGCAGGGCCTGGCCTCGAAGGCAGGGAACCCTCAGTGACCACAGCTGCTTGGCTGCCAAAAATATGTTGCTGCTTCTCCCCACCAGGACCTAGTGGTCTTGGATTTCCACCAGTTTCAGCACACATGATCCATGCTTCTCTCAGAGTCTGGAGTTTCCTGCCCTCCAGGTGTAGAGACTGAGTTTACCTCACGTCAACTGCATCCATCCACAGAAACTTAGACAAGCAACTGTCAATCACAGAAGAGAGAGTCTGATGAGTCTGGCTTGGTCTTGTGGCCTAACAGGTCCAGTTACTCAGGCGCAAAGTTTATGAGGAAGAAACATTGTAACTGCAGGGTCTGGTCATATCTTGCTTCTAACAGGATTCGGAGGCAAAGAATAAGCTGTGGATACACCACTTATCAGTAACACTTGTGAACCCTAAACTGCTACCCTTTTAAAAGTTCGTCTTGAATCCTGGATCAAGAACACACACTGAAGCCTTGCCTCCTGTCTTCTTGCCAGTTGACTCACAAATAAAGCTCATTTCTTTCCTCAAAAGCTGGTGCCTTAGCATGGGCTTCTATGCACGCTGGGCAGTGAACCCTCACTGTGGACATGACCTTCCCTCCCTGACTGAGGATGGAGTGGGAGAAAGGGGATGGTATGAAACCAGGGAAAATCCTATGAAGTTGCTTTTTTTAACTTTATTTTTTAAACTATATTTTATTGCTTATGCTATTACAGTTGTCCCAGTTTTTACCCCTTTGTCCCCTCCACCCAGCCCTCCACCACCCCCTCAGGCTATCCCCACACGGTTGCTATGTCTATGGATCACACATACAAGGTATATGTTCTTGGCTACTCTATTTCCTATACAATACTCTACATCCCCACAGCTATTCTGCAGCTACCTATTTGTGCTTCTTAATCCCTTCACTGTTTTCACCCATCACTCCTGATCCCCTCCCATCTGGCAACCATCAAAACGTTCTCTGTATCTATGATTCTGTTTCTGTTCTGCTTGTTTATTAATTTTGTTTTTTAGATTCACTTGTTGATAGATATGTAGTTATTGCCATTTTGCTTTTTCATATTTTTGATGTTCTTTTCATTTTAAAGAAGACCCTTTAAAATTTCATTTAATCCTGGTTTTGTGATGATGAATTCCTTTAGCTTTCTCTTGTCTGGGAAATTCTTTACCTGTTCTTCCATTCCAAATGATAGTTTTGTTGGGTAGAGTAAACTTGGTTGTAGGTCCTTGCTTTTCATCACTCTGAACATTTCTTGCCAATTGCTTCTAGTTTGCAAAGTTTCTTTTATTGTTGTTCTATTATAGTTATCCCAATTTTCCCCTGTTGCTCTCCCCTCCCCTGCCCACCCCCACTCCCACAGTCAATTTCCACCCTGTTGTCCATGTCCATGGGTCATTTATACCTCTTCTTTAATTAGGCCCTTCTCCTTCTTTCCTCCCTTATCCCCCTTCCCCCACAAAGTTTCTTTTGAGAAATCATTGACAGTCTTATTACTCCCCTCTAGATAATAACTGCTTTTCTCTTGCTGCTTTTAAGATTCTCTCCTTATCTCTAAACTTTGCCATTTAAATTATGATGTGTCTTGGTGAGGGCATATTTGGGGTCATCTTGTTTGGGACTCTCTGTGCTTCCTGGACCATATGCCTATTTCCTTCACCAAATTAGGGAAATTTTCTGTCATTATTTTTTCAGATCAGTTTCCAATTTCTTGCTCTCTCTCTTCTCTTTCCAGCACCCCTATGATGCGAATATTGGTATGTTTGAACTTGTCCCAGAGGCTCCTTAGTCTGTCCGTGTTTTTCTGGGTTCTTTTTTCTTCTTGCTGTTCTGATTGATTGTTCCTTGCCTCTTTCTGTTCTGAATAACTGATTTGATTCTCAGCCTCAACTAGTCCACTGTTGATTCCTTATAAATTGTTCTTCATCTTAATTAGTGTGTCCTTCATTTCTGACTGGGTCTTTTTTATGCTTTCAAGGTCCTCACAAAGTTCCTTGAGAATCCTTATAACCAGTGTTTTGAACTTTGCATCTAAGAGATTGCTTGTCTCCATTTTGTTTAGTCTTTTTCTGGAGTTTTCTTCTGTTCATTAATATGGGGCATGTTTCTTTGTCTCCTCATTTTGTCAGCCTCCCTGTGTTTGTTTCTATGTATTAGGTAGAGCTGCTACATCTCCCAGGCTTGGTAGAGTGACTTAATGTAGTATCTGTACCATAGGGTCCAGTAGCACAGCCTTCCCTATTACCCAACCTGGGTATATGAGAGGCCTCTCCTGGGCACTCCCACTCTGTGGGCTGTGTATACCCTTCTTTGGTAGTGGAGTTTTGATTGCTATTGGAATGTCCAAGGCCACCCTCCACCTGTGTTCCATCCAGGGTCACACAGCACAAGCTCTCAAGTGAACTGCAGATGGCTGCTACTTGTGCTGGGCTTGGAGGTGCCCAGGAGAGGCCAAGCTGTGAACCTGGTTTTGTGATGATGAATTCCTTTAGCTTTCTCTTGTCTGGGAAATTCTTTACCTGTTCTTCCATTCCAAATGATAGTTTTGTTGGGTAGAGTAAACTTGGTTGTAGGTCCTTGCTTTTCATCACTCTGAACATTCCTTGCCAACAAGGCTGATGGCTGCTAGTGCCAGTCTGGGGCAACTTAGTGAGAGGTACAGGGCTCACTGAAGATAGATGCTGCTTGTTTGAGAGAATTTAGGAAAATCTGAAGCATTCACCAAGATAACACATTCACATGAAAAGGTCACTACAAATACCTTAGGTAGGCTCAGAAGTTGGCTGGGACAGGGCCTCACTGAGTAAGTAGAGTGGGGCAAACAGTGTGAGCCAGGCTTATGGCATCTGGGACTTGGAGCCTTGCCTGCCAGCTCAGTTGGAGGAGGGTTCAGAAAAGGAACAGTGGCCTTTGCCAGCACTTCCGTTTGGGAGAAAGTTGCCTCCCTGGCTCTCACCATGGTGCCGGACAATTCACTTCCTCCTTGTATGTCTCTGATGCCTTTCAATCTGCTGCCCCGACGCTGGAGCTCACAGGGAGTGAGTCTGAGTAAGTCTGTGTGAGGGCCCTTTAAGAGGACCTGCCAGGGATCTGGCAGTTTCTGTCTTCCACAGCCTCAGTGCCCACTGGGGATAACACAGATTTATTGTTTACAGTTCTCTAGGTGGACTGGACATTTTTAAGGTTTTTCATACACATTGCCAAAATGTCTCATAGGACCAGTTTCTACTGTTGCTGATTAAAGATCCTCCACCTGCTGCTAAGCTGAGGGTTCATGTTTTATAATATGTGGTCAATTTTGAAGTTGTTGAAACTGTTGAAGTAAAAAAAGCACTCATTTCCCTAGCAATTCTATCTCTAGAAATTTTTTTTCTACAAATATAGTCACAAAAATTTAGAAAAATGTGTGCATAGATGGTTATTGCAAGGTTGTTTGCAAAAACAGTAGCTGAAAATACTTTAAATGTACAGAGATAGAGACTGGCTGAGTAAATTTCGGTATAATCACCCCATGGGTAACTTTGCATTTGTGTGTCTCCCAGATTCACCATTAAGTAACAGAGGGAAAGGGCAGCAGAACATGTACAGTGTTCTCTTACATATTAAAAATATACATGTGATCCTTGCTTTTACTGAGGTAAAATTGCATTTCTACAACCTCTATTACGTTTCTTCTTCCATTCACTGATGGAAAAATGCATTTGAACAAGAATGGTTTGCAAGTGCCCCTACTTTGAGAAACCATCAGGCAGTGCCCATGCAGACAGAGATTGCAAAGGAGACCGTGAAAGGAGGTCTGGCCGAGATAGGCTACACAGTAAGGTAATGGAGAAGGTAAAATACAAGCCATTGCATTTAACAGCCAAAGGATCTCTAAGTGTTTTTTTAACCTGGTAATTTTAAAAACATATTAAAAATTAGTCAAATCTGCTTAGGGGATGAGGAAAAAAAGGAAAAACAGGAAAAAAATATGTTCTTGTCTCTCTTAGTTTAGATAGGTGTTCAGTGGGTTTTTTTTTTTAATTTAGCTACTCTTAGCACAAAGAAAATCTATGATAAATATATTAAAGACATAAAAAGTTATGATAATATCAGCCAAAGTTATAGTAATTAATTTTATCAGACCTTGATAGTCAAAAGTCATCAAAGTTAAGATAAAGTTAATTCATTCTCTCAGGACTCACAAAGGGGAGGCCGCCCGGGTGACCAGGCCCAGCTCACAAGTCTAAGCCTAAGTTAAACTCTGAACAATTACGTGCCAAGAAATTGGACAACCTGAGCAAAGTGGATACATTTCTAGAAGCATACAATCCTCCAAAATGGAATCAGGAAGAACCAGAAAACCTGCACAGACCAATTAACAACTAATGAAATTGAAGCACTAATCAAAAAACTCCCAGCTAACAAAAGTCCTGGACCAGATGGCTTCACAGACAATTTTGACCAATCATTCAAAGAAGAAATAACAGCTCTCCTTCTCAAACTATCCAAAAAATTCAGGACAAGGGAGGACTTCCAAGCTCTTTTACCAGTCCTGTATTATCATACGTCCAAAAACAGGTAAAGAAAACAAAGAAAGAAAAGTATAGGCCAAGGTCCCTGATGAACAGAGATGCTAAAATCCTCTACCAAATTTAGCAAACCGGATCCAGTAAAACATTAACAAGATGATGCACCATGACCAAGTGGGATTTGTTCCAGAAATATAAGGTTAGTATGGTACTCACAAATCAATGAATGTGATACATCATATAAATAAAATGAAAGATAGAATCACATGACCATATCAATAGATGCAAAAACAGCATTTGATAAAATCCAGCACCCATTCATGATAAAAACTCTCAGCAAAGTGGCAATAGAGGGAGCTTATCTCAACATAAAAAAAGCCATGTATGAGAAAACTACAGCCAAAATCATAATCAATGGGCAGAAACTAAAAGTCTTTTTCTTAGGATCAGGAACAAGACAGGAATACCTGCTTTCACCACTTTTATGCAACATAGTACTGGAAATCCTAGCCACAGCCATCAGACAAGAAGAAGAAATAAAAGGCATCCAAGTAGGAAAGGAGGAAGTAAAACTGTTATTACTCACAGACATGATATTGTACTAGACATAAATAACCAGGAAGCTACTAGACTTAATAAATAAATTTGGCAATGTAGCAGAATACAAAATCAATACTCAGATTGATGGTATTTTTATACTCCAGTGATGAACTCTCAGAAAAAGAATTTGAGAAAACAATCCCATATACTATTGCAACAAAAACAAAATATAAGGTACCTTGAAATAAATTGAGCCAAGGATGTAAGAGACCTATACTGGGAAAACTATAGGACATTAAAGAAGGAAATTGAAAAAGATACAAATAAATGGAAGCATACACTGTGCTCATGGATTGGAAGTATTAACATCATTTAAATGTCCATTCTACCCAAAGCAATCTATAGACTCAAAGGAATCCCTATGACAACACCAATGGCATATTTAACAGATCTACAGCAAATATTCCAAACATCTATATGGAACCAGAAAAGACATCAAATAGCCTTGGTAATCTTGAGAAAGAACAAAATTGCAGGGATCACAATACCTGATATCAAACTATATGACAAGGCCATGGTAATCAAACAGTGTGTCGCAGGCATGAGAACAGACATAAAGGTCAGTGGAACACTTCAGAGGTTCCAGAGATAAATCCATGTAATTGATGATCAATTAATATTTGACAAAGGAGGCAAGAACATACAATGGAGTAAAGACAGTCTCTTCAATAAATGGTATTGGTAAAATTGGACTGGTACACACAAAAACAAAAATTAAACTAGACCACCAACTTACACTAAACACCAGAATAAACTCAATAATTTATAGAAGACTTAAATATAACTCACCTTACTGTAAAATCCCAGAGGAGCACATAAGCAGTAAAATTTCAAATACCAGCCCTGGCTGGTGTAGGTCAGTGGGTTGAGTGTGGACTGAAAACCAAATGGTAGCACATTTGATTCCCAGTCAGGGCACATGCCTGGGTTGTGGTCCAGGTCACCAGTAGGCAGCATGTGAGAGACAACCACACATTGATGTTTCTCTCCCTCTCTTTCTCCTTCTCGTCCCAATTCTCTAAAAATAAATAAATAAAATCTTTAAAAACTATATCCCTATTTAAAAAAATGTTGGATATCTTGCATATCAATATTTTTGCTGATATATCTCCTAGGGCAAGGGAAACAAAGGAGCAAATAAACAAATGGGGCTATATCAGATTAAAGAGCTTTTCTGCACAGCTAAAGAAACCACCAACAAAATGAAAAAAGAACCCACTATACGGGAGAACATGTTTGCCAAGGGTTTATTCTTCAAAATATATAAAGAACTTAGACAACTCAACACCAGGAAGATAACCCCAGAGATTTATGGATTTCAGGAAAAGAATTCTTCTTAATACCCATTTCCTGGTAATGCCTCTTTTCACTGTTGGATATTCATATGTACATATGTCCCCTAAAATACATATACAAGGATGTTCATGGAAGCTTCCTTTATAATATCCCCAGCCTGGAACACCACATGGCCATCAGCAGGTAAATAGATGTAATAAGTTATAGTCCTGTACAGCTAAATAGTTCACAGCATTAAAAAGAATGAACTACTGTGACAAGTAACAGTGTGGATGAGTCTTGCAGACTATATACAATGTGTGGTTAATCTATCCATATGGAGTTCAAGAGCAGGCAAAACTAGTTCATGACAGTGCACTTCAGAATAATGATTGCCTGCAAGGGGGAAGGTTGGAGTGGAAAAGGAACTGCGGGAGTGTCTGCAGTGTTGAGAATGTTCTTATCTTGATCCAGGGGTGGTACATGTGTAAGTGTACCAGGGACTGAAATACACTGATCAACCAGGAGGGAATTATAGAATAGACTCTGCTAACAAACTCATAGAAGACTCAGGTAGTAAAAGTTTCCTTGTAAGTATTTTATGGATTTCAGCAGTTGCAGCTCCTGCTTAACCAAGGAATGGCCCTGCCCCCAAGAAACTGGAAATCAGTGACTTGTATCAGACCTACAGAAACTGCCTGCACGTCTTGGTGCCAGATCTCAGCAGTGAAACTACATGATGGTACACGCAGGAGATAAGATCAAAACTACCCAAGAACAAAGCTGAGAAACTACACATCCCCAGAAATTCCATAGTCCGCCTCTTCCATGGTTCCTGATATGAACTAGTCAGGATGCCTGACATGCTGGATGGTTTTGAAGGCATGAGCCTGCCATCTTCTCAAGTGTGTCAACTCCTGAGTAAATCTCTTTCCTTTTTTCCCCAGCATCTGTCCCCCGAGTTTGGTTGTCATTGTGGCAGGCAGCCAAACCTTGGTTTTGGTTACACCCCTAGAAGTTATGCTGAAGGCCTCACTCTTGGTATCTGTGAGTAACCTTATTTTGCAATCAGCTTGTTAAGATGAGGTCATTAGGGTGGACCCTGGTCTAATGTGCCCCTTGTCCTTATAAGAGGGGAAATGGGGCACAGACAGCATAACTGAAGATAAACTTTTCATGGCTCCCTTAGCCTGCTTCTGAAGGGCTATGGATGTGGGCAAATTTGCTATTGTGGAGTGTGGGGTTACAAACTAGGAAAGCACATCATTTCCATGTAGAGATGGATCAGGGGACAGGGGCTTGGGTGAGACTGTGGCTCACCTCTCCCAAGTCCTTCCCAGACTATGTCCTGCCCAAGAGGCCAGCCTGCTGCTTACCTTCCATGGTACCTGATCTCCTCCTAAACTTCATGATGATGATGACGATTAGGACTGAGTAGGTGAAGAGCGTTTGGGTGATTCATGCAATTAAGTGGGTGAATGAAGTTTGGTAGGTATCTGGGGCCTTTAATGGTGGTATTAAAACAAACAAACAAAAAATATAATGAAAAGCCCTGTGAAACCTAAAAATATATCTCCCTCAGCATTAATTTCCTCAGACTGCATGTTGTCACCCCCATATTTACTGATTCGTTATGTAACAGCCATTCTTTCAGGGTCTGGGGTATAAAGACGAACAGGGGCTGTAGGAATGTGCACTTGATTACTGCACAGTTGACATTTTTACTGTGGGTAGACCCCAGAGGCAGATAGAATTGGGGGTACTTAATTCTGTCTGGGGAAGGAAGAAAGGCTTCATGTGACAGTGACATTGACCTGGTTAAATAACTATAACAAAGAAAGAAGAGAAGCCCTGGATGAACAATGAGGCACAGAGATTTGGGGACTATCTAGCAGACCAGGGTGACTGTTAAGATGAGGTCATTAGGGTGGACCCTGGTCTAATGTGCCCCTTGTCCTTATAAGAGGGGAAATGGGGCATAGACAGCATAACTGAAGATAAACTTTTCATGGCTCCCTTAGCCTGCTTCTGAAGGGCTGTGGATGTGGACCCTTCATTACTGTAGTACAGGGCTCCTGCCCTGAGGGAAGTGGGATGGGAAAGGAGGCTGGTGGGAAAGCCCATGGCAGGCCCTGGCTCTCCACACAAGTAGTCCACCATGATTGAACCAGTGCATCCATTCATCAAATTTTCCATTATACACACTCACCAACACAAGAAAGGCAATAGACCCTTAATGAGAGCTACCACATGCTCTGCATTCTGCACACTCACCTGGGGGCTCCAGCACTTTCTTCCAGTGGTCTAAGAAGTCCCTGAGCCAGAGATTGCAATCTCCCATTGAGATCTTCCTGAAATACTCTACCTGTCCATTCTTCTCCCAGTCCTCCTTGACCCCTCTGGCTCTAGGATCAAGGAGAGTCCAGTTCATGCTTACTGGGTCAGAGAGGAGGACGGTCTGCCCAGTGAAGGTGAACTTCCAGGACGCAGCAGAGCATTGTCCTGCCTCACACTGGCAGGACAGCCAGTGTGAGGAACCTGCAATTCACACAGAGGGGTGTCACCCTGCCTCCAAGAGCTCCACCGTCTCCCACAGTCACGTGTGTCCCTGCACATGTAGGGGCTGCAATCTCCTCTGCATGCCGTGACCTTTTCTCGCCCTTAGGTCCTTTGTGACTCTGAGGTTGGACCAGGGCTCAGTCCCTTTTTCCCAAGCCTGTGCCCACTCCTTTCCCCTCTCCTGCTCACTGTGTCCATGTCCCCTCCCCTCCCCTCACTTACCCCTGGTCTTGTTTCTCTCCAGTCTGATGTCAGGCAGGAACATCCTAAGCTCTCACCCCACTTCTCCCAGCATCCGTGGCAATTCTGTCCATGTTCTGGTGGCCTTTAGCTTCTTTCCTAGGGCACCCCCAAGATTTGACCTTGTTGCTGTCACTGTCACACTGAAGGCTCTTTATCCGCTGAGCCCTGGACTTCACACCACTGCTATCCAGATCTGGACTAGAGTTGGACAGTGAGGTCGAGGCCAAGAGACTGAGCACCTGTGAGAAAAAACAGAGGGGTGGCCTGGGGACTCCCTGTGAAGCGCCTGGCTGCTGAGAGAGGGCTTTCACCCCAGCTCCCTCCATCTCTGCAGCCGTGGTCCTGTCTCACCTTTAACTGTCTGGGGTTTAGGAAAATAACTCTGATGCTACCATGGACCCTGTTACCAGGAAGATTCATGTGACTGATGTGACTTCTACCAAGTTCTGAGGTGCAAAAATATAAGACATTACCTATCTTTCTGTGATTTAAAATCCAGGTGAACAGACAGGAATTAGAACAGGAAAGGAAGAGAGACCCCATAGAACACATGACAAATTCAGGCCAGGTCCTGGGTATTCAGGGAGGGCTTCCTGGGGGAGAAGGTGGGACCTGGCAGGAGTGGGTTAGTGCAGTTCCAGGTATGGTGCCATAGACTGTGGTCGCCAGGGTGCTGGGTGTATGAACCTCCTGGGGAGCTGGTCAAGCTCTGCCATACCATGACGCCCCCATCAGAGGACTGGAATGGGCACCCTCTTTCTTGAAGCCTGCATAGAGCTCCTTCCCTTCAACACTGCTTCCTCACCCCTTCCCCTCCAAGTCGGGTCCAGAGATTTCAGGGCACTCACACAAGGCTCAGCATTCTTCAAGTCTTCTACCAGGAGCAGCTGTGGGCATAGAAGATTGAGAAAAGCTGGAAACATTCTTGCTGAGCCTACTCTGGAGGGTAGGTATAAATACCTCACCAGGGTGTGCCAAATGGAGATCTCCCGCCCCACACAGACGAGAACAGACATGTTGGAACCCTACTGCTAAATAATGTTGTCTGGGTGGGGTGGGGGATGTTTTGCACATATGTACAATACAATTGCTCATTTTTAAAAAAGGTTAAAAAAGCAGAATTCACCTGAATAACCTCTCTCCACGCTCCTTAAGACGCCACAGGTGAGCAGAGTTGTTAGAGGTAATGTGAACTCTTGTCTCCTACTAACCTTCCACTCTCACCTTCCCCTGAATTCTCTTCTCCTCCTTGCTTATTTTCTTAGGAACATTTTATATATTTATTTTTTTAGAGAGAGGGGAAGGTTGGGGAAAGAGAGGGAGAGAAACATGACCCGGAATGAAATCGGTGACCTTTAGCTTTGTAGTACAAGAGCAGCCGACTGAGCCACACTGGTCAGGGCCTCCCCTTTCTTCCCACCCACCCCCGTCCATCTTCCTTCACTTTCTCCATGTTCCCTACTTGGTCCCAAACTCTTCAAATTCTTTTCTCCTGAGTGATGACTTTCCTTGTCACCAAGCACACCAAGCAACTTAAACTACCTGAAGACACACAGTACCTGGTCTATCATAAAGGGTAAGAGAGTCCAACAATCCTGTTGGAGCCAAGATCAAGAAAAACCAAGGGCAGGTATTTCCCAGCTTTGGAATGTCTGAATCATGCCCTTCGCTTTTACGAATGACCTGTGTTAGTACCTGTTTCTGTTAACCTGAGGAATCAGAAGAAGATGTTGTTTTTTACCAAAAAAGAAGAAAAACAAACTAGTGTTCAGTGTGTGTACAGAGGCTGCAGTAACAGAGGCAGCAGCACCCTCAGCAGTGGGAGGGGCCCAGCAAGCCCCTTCCTGGGAACCACAGGCAGCCTCTCAGCCCCAAGTCCCAGAGTCTGACCTGTGCCTGTGAGCATCCGACCTTCATCCAGATTTCTTCTGTCATCCTTAGCGGGATGTGCCCTAAGGTGACTGCTTCTTTGCTTTATGTCATTTTGATCTGCAAAAGGTTTGACAGGAATGCTCTGCTTTCGGAGAGTGGGGGAAATGTGTAGTAGTTTATCAAGAGAAAAAGTTTTGGGGGTCTGAGGGTTTTCTATTTGAACTATAATTCATGTACACCATACGTGAATTAGATGAAGAACATAATAATTTGATATAGGTATAATTGTGAAATGATTATCACAATAAGTTTAGTTAACATTCACTACCTTACAAAATTAAAAATGATTTTTTTGTGATGAGAACTTTTAAGATCTATTCTCTCAGCAATTTTCAAATACGCAATATAGTATTATTAAACATAGTCACCATGGTGTACGTCACATGCCCAGAACATTCTAGATATTAACCCTCAATATATATGATTTACAAATACCTTCTTTCCTGGGTGTCCTTCTTACTCTATTGATGCTGTCTTTTGATGCACAAAATTTAAAAATGTTCATACAGTTCAATTTATCTATTTTTCTTTTGCTACCTAGGCCTTTAGTGTCCTATCCAACACACCACTACCATATTGCAAGTTGTGAAGTTTTGTCCTATGTTTTCTTTTAAGAGTGTTATAGTTTTAGGTGTTCCATTTGGGTATTTGACCCGCTTTGAATTAAGTTTGTGTATTGTGTCAGGTGAGGGCCCAGTGCAAGCAGGCAGGTGAAACTCGGTTTCTTTTAGGCACTGATGCTCCCTGTGAAGGGGAGACCTATGGGGCACAATGGGAGATTCCTCCCAAGATGGACCCTCTTTTTCCTCCTAAATCTAACATGCCCTCTGGTAGGGCCACCCTGCCCACCACCCCTGCTTCTGTTCATCTCAGCTATGGGAACCGGTATTTGTCAGCAGCAGCAGCAGAGCCCTGCCCTGTTCCTGTTCAGACAACTTGCTGTTCCACAGCAGGCTCAGTCAGGCAGCAAGAAAGAAGCTGGGAAAGTCAAGAACCCACATGTCTCCCTGGAAGCCTCCTTTAATTTCAGACCATTGTTGATGCCTAGTTCCTGAAACTGGTCTTCCGCCTTCCTCCTGCTCCCCAGCACCCTTGGCTGCTGGGAATGGAGCCTAGTCTAAGGCTGCTTGGGTGGGACAGTTATGAAAGTCTTTCTCAGTGACCTGGCATTAGGGGTTAAGGCAGACCCCTGTGTCTGCCGCTCTGTGGATGGGATCCCCTTCCTTGTGACAGCTCATCTGCGCCCACCATGTTACCACCCCAGCCCAGGTCTAGGCATATTCTTCGTGTGCTGCAGCTGCTACCACACGTCCCACTGGGAGGGCTGTCAAGGCAGTAATACTGGCCTGACTTAAGACATATCTTTCAAAGCTTACTTGTCACCTGAGGATCCTGCTTTAAAGCAGAAGTAAGCCTGAACCTTGTCACAGTCTTGCCCTTCCCAGAACTGGAAGACAGTGAGGCTTCGACATGGCTAAGAGTTGAGCCCACCCAGGTCAAGGTCCCTCTGCTTTAGGTCAGTCTTACTCTTTGCCGGGAGAAGGCTCAGTGAAGGGGCAGGAGTAAAACTGACAGGCTCACATCTCCTTCATTCTTAAACGAGGTTATAATTCTGACAGGCAGGGGACTCTCACTCTCTTCTCCCCACCTACCTTCATTCCACAGTACCTGCTGCCCTCCTTGAGGCTATGACCTAGTTAAAACTAGGCAAGAAAGGATTGCTGAGAGTACCCAGGTGTGGACGGCATGGTTGAAAAAGAAATAGAAAAAATAGAGTGGGCTGGGATGGGGGTAAAAGGCAGAAAACTGTACTTGAACAATTAAACTAAAAATAAAAAATAAATAAAGATTAAAAAGGAAATAGAAAATGAAAATCCTTGTCTAGGTATGAATCCTGAGATGTTGTGTGCCCACATTCTGTCATCTTCAGTTTAATAAAAACATTTACTTCTTTCCAAATTCACTGATCCTCTACTGTGCATAGGCACTAACCTCACTCTGGGACACAAAGGTGGGTGAGGGATGTGCCCTGTCCTTGGGGAGCTCCTGAGTCTACTTGAGGAGACAAACACATAACTGATTAGGGCACAATGGGATACTCCATCTGTGGTCAGAGCTTTGAACACAGAAGGAAGAGATGGAAAGTCTTTGTAGGAGGTGGTTTTGAACTGGGTCTTGAAGGATTATTGCACCTTGACCAGGAGGTACTAATGGGGAGGGAAATTCTAGGTGTAGGAATGGGCATGAAGAAAATGTTCAGACACATACCGGTGCACTTAGACTGCAGGAACGCCAGGATTACCACTGGTTACTGGGGTAGGGGATCTGCTTACAGTGAGGAAGTAATATGGGACAGGCTGGAAGAATGGAAACTTCCTTTGTTACTGATTCTTTGTTCCAAGAATCAATAACTTTGTTCCAAATTACTGATTCTCCTGGGCAAATTCTACCAGGAAAGCAGTCTCTGTATCTGTGGGAAACAGATGCTGTGGGAAACAAAACTGTGTTGTTTATAAGCCAGCCAGTCTATAGTGGTTTGCTGTAGCAATGGACTAGGGAAGGTAACTATTAGAATCCTAGTCTGTGTGGTCCCAGGGGCAGGTCCTCTGAAATTCAAGACCTGCAGAGGGTCGTCCCCAGTGTCAGTGTCCTTTCCCCCAGTCTTCACTGATGCCTCCGTTTCACTATCTGATGCTCTGTAAGGTACACAAAAGCACCACTTGACACTACTGGGACTTTCGGAGCGCCTGTACTGATGTCAGTGCAGCAAAGCAAGCAGATATCTGGGAGAGGTGTCAGCTATGTTGAGAGAATAGACAAATGCGGGGGGGGGGGGTTACAAAAAATGTGTAGTATCATGTAAGCTCTGGCTGTCAGCAATCTTATTGGGAAAATAAAACATCCAGCTGAAAGTAGACATGTGATAGGTGTCGGAGGATAGGGCGGTTCCTGGCCAACAAGAGCATTTCAGACACTGGGAGGACAGGTCCAGGCAGAGCTGGGTATCCGGAATTTCCCGTAGTCATTCGGTGGTTCTATTCTAAAAGGAGCTATAACTTCACACCAAAGAGGCATCTCTGAGGGGCTCACGGCCTGTATCCTGCACTCCTGCTGCTGCTGTGTCTGCTGTCCCAGAGGGTACCCAGGACACGCTTGGTGGTGAGTGTGTAATGGTCAGGCTGGAAGTCTTCACTGTCCTCTCCCTTCAGGTTCCACCCTGTCTCTTGCTGTCTTCCCCATCCCTCAGAGGATGGACAGGGATGGAGGGCTGAGAAAACCTCAGAATGAGGAGTAAAAAGGAAAAATAGAGAAGATGGGAAGAAGGGTTAAGGGAACAGGAAGGAGATGCAGGGCATAACAAGGACAAGTGTCCCTGAAAAAGTAGGAGAGAGATGGGGACCTGGATCTGGAGAGGCTCCAAGGCTAGAATGCTAAGTGCGCAGTGTGGGGTTGCGGGGAGCACCTCCCTGTCTGTCCTGCCTTTTTCTTGTCCCACCTTACCCTCTTATTGTCCTGACCTTCCCCAGGCTCCCTGTACGTACATCCCTTCTCTGGTCCTGTCCTTTCTGTCCTCACACACTCACCCCCCACCTTTGGTAGTTGGGACCTTGTCCTTGTGTATCAGCAGGGTATGTGCTGTCTCCTGCCCTTGGTGGAGCGGGGAAGGTTGGAGCAGATATAACTGCTCAGACTCCAGGCAGACCAGAAACTGCAGGCAGAACAGCCCCTACATGTGAGAGGGGTCTAAATAGTAGCAAACTCCTGTGGCGCCACTTGGCAACTGTCACAAGTCAGTTATCTTGGCTGGGGTTTCTCCAAAGTAAAGCTAAAAAAAACAAACAAACAAAAGGCTCAGGATGTAGCTCCTCCCCCCTTGGGTTCCATTATAATTCTAGGCCATGTGAGATCACGGCCCAGACAAGTCAGAAGGAGCAGGTCACCACTCGCACCACTTTAGCTACATTCCTTACACACTATTGTCAGCCCTCATGGCCCCCATGCTTCCCACATACACCTTCACTTCCCACACACCTTCTCAGGAGGCACATGGCACCCCTCACTCGCCACACTTCACACCCTCGCCACACTCCTCCTGAGTCCCCATCCTTATACTGTGTGAGCCCCCACACCCTTCAAATGTACATGTCTCCTTCCTTCTCCATGGGCCGTGCTCACACTGCTTCTTTACACTCACAAATCTCCCCTCACAACACCATCCTATACACAAGATCTCCTCATACCCCTTCACCCCTCTGCACACCCATTCCCACCACCACACACACTTTCTCCTTCACACAACGGCCCATGCCTGCCACCCACACTCTCCACCCTCTGCACAGACACACTGGTTTCCCTCTCTATGCGTGCCCGTGCTTCCTCATGCTTTTATTGTTACTCACTCTTTCACCACAAAGACCTACTTGCCTCCTTCAAAATTCTTCCACACACAAGAATTTCTACTGTAAGCTCCAGAAACATTCCTCTGGGAGACATTACTTCTTCACACACATGGTCTCTCCCTGGTGCACCCCACCCCCTCCATCTACATACCTCACTGACCGCCCCCTGCTTAGCTGTACACAGTCACAGATACAGTCATCCTCAAGACACTTCTGACAGACCCTACGCACACCCCCCCTCCCCAAGTCTCCCGAGGCTCTCACACACAAATTGTAGTCCTCACCCCAACATGCTCTGTCTGGTGCTCTCTCATTCTCCTCCTTGCTCAGTGACAAATAAATTCATGTCACTGCCACTAATACGTTCTCTTCTTGTCTGCATTCCTCCCCCATGCATGCTCCTGTCTTTCTGTCTCTCACCCACCCTACCTTCCCTGACCAGTTCTCCTCTGGGGCAGACTCAGAGCCACACCTCAGGGTGGTTCTGCAAGGAGGCTGGCGGCCAAGGGCTCTGCCTAGAGCTGAGGGAGTAATGATCATGTGTTTGCCTGCAGCCTATCTAGAGTACTGCCTCCTCCTGTTTGATGTCCTTTGCTAAAACTGCTCACCAAGCCACTCTCTTAATGGAGGTACAGCCCTGCCCCTACCTCAGAAATTAGGGTTAGTCACGTCCTGCTCAGCTACCCCCTCCCAAGCCTAAGCAAAGGAATCTCTCCCCAACAAACAGATCATGTGGTACAGCTGTCCTACCCAAGTCAGAATCCTGCCCACTTCTTTCTTAGGATTCTTACTACCTGCCACATGGCTCCTACTGGAGAATGATGATGGTCTGAATCAGGCCAGGATTTTCAATGCCCACTTCTACACAAAAATCCAGAGTTCAACCCTCCACCTAGCTCTAAATCAGGAAGAACCCCAAGTCTTGGTATGGACCTCTTGCCCACTGGCCCATGACAGTATGTACTCTTTGTAACTCAGGGCTTATCCTATTTGAGTGGTGATTAAATGAAGTAGGAGATATTAGTCAACTTCACTCAACTCTCTGGTGAGAGGGCTCAGCAGAGTGTGACAGGCGTGAGTAGCAATCTGTATCCAGTCTCCCGACTGGTGGAGACTGCACCATGACCTAAACTGGGGGGGGGGGGTTAATATAAACAAGTATGAAACTACACAAAAGGGTGACTCGGGGATGAGGGCCCCCAGGATGGTGACGTATGTTTCCTGGAGAAGATGGGAAAAGCTTGACAGAAGGTGATATTTATGAGGAGCTTTGAAGGCTGATGGCCTCACAGCCAGCAGGGAAGGGAATTCCAGGCAGAGAGAGCTCTCTGCACAAAAGACAAGGAAGCACGATGCTGTGAGGCAGCAAATGGATCAAGACAGCTGGACCACAGGGTATTGGTGTGGAGGGGCTCCTACAGTGACAAAGATGTCAGGAAGTGTGACAGGATAGGAAGTAGGTAACTTAAGTTACTGGAATAACTGCATAGCAGCTGGCCATGTCTGTCCCTTCTCCCACTTTTCCCTCAGAGGTAAGGAAGGACCTCTGTCGCAGTCACTGAATTCCCAGAGAGAATACACGTGTCTTTATCACTTGTCCTGTCTCTCTGTTGACAGCTCCACCTGGAGAATGAACTTAGACCTTAGGGTGAACTCTAACTCTTGTTTCCTTAGTGAAAACACAAGATATCCTCTTCTGTAAACTTTTCCCCATCTGCCCGCTCTCGTCCTCTTCCCCACTGCCTGTCTCCACTGTTTGCTCTGGACTTCTCATTCCCCAGAAGGAATGTCAGCCTCAGAAGCTCCCCAGCTGGGCATCGGTGTGCAGGAGAGAGGTGATGGTGGATCTGGAGCTGTGCCTTCATCTTCAGCTCAGAGAACATTCCACATTTAATCCAGAAGATCCCTGAGATCTTCCTGTCCTTTGTGATTTGTGGAAATTTGTGTACAGAGCAGCACTGGATTGATTATCAATGATGAGACCATGAATGGCTTCACCTCCAGTGTCAGAAATTCTACAAAGGAGCTGACTTTAGCCATTAGTGAAGATCAGTATTTAATGGTGTATTCTCTGTTCCTTATTAATGTATGGGGTAGGCCCACAACTTCTTCAGTGTTTCTGTCTTCTGAAGACTAAAGAGCACAACACAGGCATGATAAAGGCCTCTACTTAATGTCTGATGAGAGTTCGACGCCCTTCAAATGTCTGATTACTCTGAAAACACAGGATTGTTGATGTCCTGCTCTCCTGTGGCCTCAAGCTTCTACTCCCCCTGAACTCTTGTTCTCTCTCATGTTTCACTGAACCTGCTGTTGCTCTTTTCTCATCTCCATTTCCATCCACAAATGGAACACCAGCTCATTTACCGAGCCACCATAGCCAACAAACATGCTTAAAAAGCAAAATGAAAATGTCTGATACCAAATACGTGTGTGTGTGCAGCCAACTTTCCCAAAGGTTTAGGAGTTACACAGTGGTGATACAAAGAATTAAACAATCAAATGTTAGCTGGACTATTTTCTACCTCTTTTTTGGACTTCAACTAAAATACCCATTACTTGACTATATCCCTTATGTATGTTTTAGTCCTGGTTCTCAGCTTCCACCCTCTGTAGCCTGGATTATTTCAGTCTTGTTGCATTTGGTTTCCCTGGGTCTACTTTTGCTTCCAATGTAGCTATTTACAACACAGCAGTCAGAATGATTCTTTTAAAAAAATTAACTTATTGGGGTAATATGTAAGATTATATAAGTTTATATAAGAACACATAATTTACGTAAGTCTCAAGTGTGCAATTCTATAATGAATAATCAATATAGTGCAGTGATTTTTCAACTGGTATGCCACAAAAAATTTTAAAACATGCAATACCTGCCTATTTAGTCAGGGGCACTGACCTCTTTTCCCTTAGATTGTCAAACAAAAAAATGCCAACAGCCAACACAACAATAACTGTTTAATGTGCATGAATGAAATTATTCCTTTTTTTAGTCAGGCTGGCAAAAACTATATTTGTTGGTGTGCTACAGAATTTCAGTAATTAGTTTATGTGTGCCACAAGACAGAAAAGGTTGAAAATTGCTGGTACAGGGCATTGTATTTTCACCACCCGAAGTCTTTTCTCCTTTCATCATCATATATTTGAGCCATTGCCTGTAAGAGTAAAATACTTTCAAGGAAGGCGTACAAGCATGATCCTTCTTTACATGGCATATGTTTCTATGGGTCAGGAGGCTGGGGCTTTTTCCAAGAGTGCTGGGAAGTCCTGGGCAGCTTTATTTCTCCATGCTTCCATATAAAGAGAATAACTGCTAGCATTTCAAAGTGGGAATGTCTACTGTGCAGAATCACCGGGTGTGACAAAAGTACACAGGTACAGGTTGCATTGCAATATTCAGTATCCTATGGGGCCTGGCTGTATGGGCATTGAAATGTGATTTGGGAAGGCAAAACACAATTTGCAAAGTATGGAGCCTGAAACTTGCCTGCAAAATTATTCTATCCTTAAACAATTCTCCTTGTTCTTGCCATAGCCTAAAAGTATCACACTGGTATTCTAATGCTACACAGCACAGTACCATGCCCATTCTGCATGTCAGAATCCTGGCATGACCTGGCTGGTTTCTCCACTGAGAGTCTTACCAGGCTACAACCAAGGTATTGGCCAGGCTGCAACGTAATCTTGCCAACAGCCACTCCAATTGCACCCAACGAAGAAAATCAGAGTAAAAATAACAGTTATAATTCATTGTGAGCAAATTGCATACTGGAACAGCTGTGATGACATAGGAAAAAATGTTGATCTAAATCATGCTATCCTCAGAGAGTAAAGAAATTTTTGTTAAAAGTCTGGGGAGCTGGCTTAGATGGAGACAAGAGAGCACCCCCACCAGGCCTTCTAGATCTTAGCCCCTGCCCCACACAGGAGCAGTACTTGGTTTACCCCTCCCCTTGTGGCACTGTGGTGCTGCCTCTGGAGCCTCCTCTGCTTCCCCACCACAGAGCATCCCCAGCTCTACTATGGCATGTGGGGACTCTGCACTAAGAAAGTGTATCATTTCTATGTAGAGATGGGTCAAGGGATGGGACCTCTCCCAAGTCCTTCCCAGACTGTGTTCTGTCCAAGAGCCAGAGGTCAGCCTGCTGCTTACCTTCCACAGTACCTGATCTCCTTCTAAGTTTCCTGATGATGATGATGATGATGATGATGCTCAAACAGAGGGAGATAAATGGGATGAACCATGTAATGAACGGGATGGCTGAAGAATGTTCAGTATCTGTGGCACTTAACGATTGTATAGATGAGAAAAAAGTCAAAAGCCCTGTCAAAGCTAAACTCACACCACCCTTAGTGATGGGGACACTGGCCTGCAGTGTCCACAGCATTATGGATGAGATGAGACAAATTCACATGGACTACAGTAATCCTGTGGAGAAAAAGGGATGACATGGCCACTCTCTCAGTGAAAGAGAGGGCCGGCCCCATCCCTTGCCTGGACAGGCTTTTATTGCTTTTATGGGCACATTACATTGAGGATGGTCCTCATTTACTGTGCACAGGTTCACTTTAGGTGGTTACCTTTTACAGAAAACAAAGGAGAGGATGTTGTTAATGACATCAAAAAAGAAGGACATTTGTAAATGTAGAGGGAAAAGTGGTTGAAGTGGTTATACTCATTCTTGGGGGGTTTAGCATAGATTTGAGGAAGTTACTTTAAAGATATGCAGTAAACATTTGCCACCTCAATTCAGGGTGAGGGAGTTTTAGCAAAAAGCAAGTCTAGGTACAATGCAGGCCTGATTCCCTACGGGAGAACCTATCCGTAGGTGTGGGTCCTGTGTGCTGGACCTCACTTTCCACTGGCCTTTCTGAGTGGGATCTGGGCTACATTTCCCATGCCACGCAGAACAGTCTCTTATACCTTAGCACCTGCTTTTCCAGGCAGCACACGTCACCCCCATAATTACAGACTCTAGTGATATGACATCTACTCTATTAGGTCCAGGGGTATAAAGATGTAGAGGGGTTGTGCTCAGTCCTCAAAAGTCTCACCAAGATTCTACTGAGGAATACAGTAAATTATCATACAGTTTGACTGATTATCATACAGTTTGACATGTTTACTGTGGGTAGACTTCTCTGAGCAGATGTGGGAGTATTTACTCTGTCTTGGGGAAAAGGTGAAGGCTTCATAAAAAGTAACATTTGAGCTGGTTGAGGAATAACTATAATAGAAGAAGAGAAGCCCTGGAAGGACGCTGGTACATAGAGGTTTCAGCACCGTCTAAAGAGTCCAGGGTGACTGGATCATTGGTTAGTTGAAGTGGGAACTTCTGCCCTCAGGCAGGTGGGGTTGGGTGGTACGATGGTGGGAATTCTGATGGCAGCCACTGACTCTCCAGACAAGAAATGAACCAGTCAATCCATCCATCCATCCATCCATCCAAATTTCAATTACACACACACACTCACACTCACATGGGGAAGGTGTTAGATTCTTGAAGAAGGCTACCTCCAAAGAGATGAGATTTTTATGTGTAGAAGCTAGAAAAATTTAATTCAATACTTATATTTATTTATTGTACTCAAAATTTTAAAAAATATTTCTGAAAAAATAAGGAATTAATATAAAATTGGGAGAAATAGATATACAAATGAGATGGCTCACTGCGCATTCAGTTGGCAGACTATACCTGTCCATAGTTTACAACCCCTGTGTAGTTTGGGATATACATGCACGCCTTGTATGATGAGTTTGACACTGTGCTTTGAGTTAAATGTATGTTAATCATTCTTTAAAAATAAGAATATTGGTGTGTATGGCTGTGGAATTGGCACTTCCCCCATGCTATTGGGAAAGACAAGTAAAATACTGACAAAATATTTACAATTTATGTATCTCATTAAATATAAAGGAAAATTTTCACATGAATAAGAGAAAAACAACCTATTGAAAAACAAGCAAAGGACATGAAGTAATATGAAAAATAAAAATTTAACCACAATTGTAATCAGTGAATGGGCCAAAAAAGTATATAGTATGTAGTGTTGGTTGGTAAGGGTATGAGGATATGGGTACTGTTTATGGGAGGAGAACATGGCATAGCTTTTAAGAAGACAACCTGATAGTTTATCAAAATGGAAATGTAGTATACACCCTTTAATCTCACAACTGGATTCAGAGATTTATAGAATTATTCATACACATGCACAAAGATACATATATATACACAAAGATACATACACATTTATACATATATATGTATATATCACTGTAGCATGGTACATAATACCAAAAGGGTAAAATCTAAACATTTATTTATATCATAAGAATAACAAATACTATGGCTTCATAGGCTGCTGTGATTTCATTAATCGGATAGCTTTCTATTAGGGGATCATATAATTTATTTTCCCCTAATTTAGTGACCAGGCTGATTGTGGTAGTGAAAGAGGGCACTATTAGTAATTAATCCAAGAAGAGGTGATAAATCTAGAAATAGGATTGCTGAAATCAGTGTGCACTGATGTGAAAAATGACCTAAACCCCAACTGCTAGTTAAAAGACATTTTACAAAAAAGACATATTTATATTTATATTTTAACCTCCCCAAACTAAAACTGAGTTTGTATTTGTGGAAATGCATAGAAAAACGCATGAAAAAATACAGGTCAAATTGCTAGTATTGGTCATTTTGGGTGAGAGTGTAAAAATGCGAAGGGTGAAGGTAAACTTGTTCTTTTAAACTTTGTTTATGTCTTCATTAATTATTTTTTTACAAGAAGCAATCATTTTTTGTATTACAAATTCAAATAGCAACAAAAACCTTCAAAATTGCGACCATTAAAAAGAGAGAGAGAGATAGCACATCCTCCACACCCTGCTCACTCACCTGGGGTCTCCAGCACTTTCTCCCTGTGGTCTAAGAAGTCCCTGAGCCAGAGATTGCAATCTCCCATTGAGACCTCCTAAAGTATTCCACCAGGTCCTTGCTGTCCTCCCAGTTCACCTTGATCCCTGTGGTTCCAGGATCAAGGAGCGTCCAGTTCATGCTTATTGGGTCAGAGAGAAAGATAGTCTGTTTGTTGAAGCTGAACTTCCAAGATGTAGCAGACCATCTTTCTCCCTCACGCTGGCAGGACAACTCCCCCTGCCTGCAAGGTCTGGGGACCTGCAGTGCACACACAGAGGTGTCACCCTGCCTCCAAGAGCTCCACCGTCTCCCACAGTCACGTGTGTCCCTGCACATGTAGGGGCTGCAATCTCCTCTGCATGCCGTGCCCTCTTCTCACCCTTAGGTCCACTGTGGCTCTGAAGTTGGACCAGGGCCCAGTTCCTCTCCACCAAGCCCCTCCCTGCCTCTGCACCCTCCTCTCCTTCATGTTCAATGTCTCCACGTCCCCTCCCCTCCCCTCACTTACCCCTGGTCTTGTTTCTCTCCAGTCTGATGTCAGGCAGGAATACCCTGAGCTCTCACCTCACTTCTCCCAGCATCTGTGGCAATTCTGTCCATGTTCTGGTGGCCTTTAGCTTCTCTCCCAGGGCACCCCCCCCCAAGATTTGACCTTGTTGCTGTCACTGTCACACTGAAGGAAAGGCTCTTTATCCACTGAGCCCTGGACTTCACACTAGGTCTGTCCAGGTCTGGACTGGGATTGGACAGTGAAGTCGAGACCAAGAGACTGAGCACCTGTGAGAATAAACAGAGGGGTGGCCTGGGGACTCCCTGTGAAGGGCCTGGCTGCTGAGAGAGGGGTCTCCACCCCGGACCTCTCTATCTCTGCAGCCTTGGTCCTGTCTCACTTTTAACTGTCTGGGGTTTAGGAAAATACTCTGATCCTACCACGGGCCCTATGTGCACACACCATTACCAGGAGGATTCATCTGACTGATATTTTTAGTGACCTCTACCAAGTTCTGAGGTACAAAAATATAAGACATTATCTACTCTTCTGGGACTTAAAATCTAGTTGAACACAGAAGACTTTTGACTAAAATGGAAGAAAGACCACGTAGTACACATGCCAAATTCATAGTGGGTCTGGGGGTATTCAGGAAAGGCTTCCTGGTGGAGGTGGCATATGGCAGGAGAGGGAGAGCTGCCACATGTGTGGTGCATTAGGCTGGAGACCCTGGAAACTAGGTGTAGGTACTATCCTGGGGAGCAAGTCCAGCTATTTTTACATAAACTCATAGAACTATAACAAGTGTTCTTCTACCCTGTTTCTTTCAAACTTACTTCTGAAAGTGACTATCTCTGGATTAACATCAAGCAATTTCTCTTTGAGTTCTCCTACCAGGTATTTCACAGTTTCTCTCTGTCTCTCTCAGGGTTTTGCACCATTCACCTTCATCCAGAGAGAACCAATGAGTTCAATCATAAAGAAATGTGTTTGAACCCTGACCCATGTGGCTGCATTGGTAGGCAACATCTTGCTAAGTGAAATGTCACCAGTTTGATTCCTGGTCAGGGCACATGCCTAGGTTGAGGGTTTAGAGGGGGGGTGAATGAGAGGCAAACCTATCGATGTGTCTCTCTGACATCAATGTTTCTCTCCCTCTCTTTCTCCCTCTCTTCCCCTCTAAATTAATAAATAAATACATGAATCAGTTTGCATTGACCTGGCTTTGAACCTTACACTGTGGTTGTCTAGGACTGAGTTTAGGAGTGACGATGATGTTATAGAACATGGAGCATCTGGAAAGGAAGAGCAAAGATGAGGGTTGGATTCAGAAGAAAAGGACCCTTGGTACTCCTCCCTAATCTCTGTGACAGGAGGAGAATCCCCCTGATGGTGGGCTGGCACAGCAGGGACTGACCCTGCCCAGCCCCACCTTCACCAGGTGAAGGACAGTGCCCCTCCCTTGTTTGAGAAGGACCAGGAGGCCTCTGCCTGGCTGGAAACCTTACATCTGCAGATGCATCCTCTCTGTGCCCACCAGGCCAACACCCAGCCTCAGCTGGGGCCAACAACATGAGGACGTGCCAGGCTGGCTGTGGGCAAAGGTCCGGATGCCAGAGGATTGTCACAGACAACACAGCACCTTGCGGGGAGAGGGCAGAGTGTGCAGGGTTCTGGTCCTGAGGAAGCGGGATGACAGTGGTGGCCTGTTGAGGCGAGAACCCAGCGTTGAAGAAGGATAGCTGACAGTTATGGGTGGAGGGACTTGGCACAGCCCTGGGAGGTAGGGCCTACCTGCTGCTGGGCTGGGTCCTGGGGGATTTGTAAAAGCACTGACTGCATATCATGGAGGAGAAGATGAGGAATTTCCAAGGTAGGTGGTGCAGGATGGGGTTACAAGGCTCCAGGAACACAAATGCCAGAGGGGGTACAGTATTGCAAAGCCAGAATGAGCATAAGCTGTCTGCCCACTGTGCTGCATGGAGAGGAGGGCCGTTTGTTCATGAAACTTACAAGGAACCTGCCGACGATGACATTCACCATAAGCCACCAGAGAATGTGTCACTTTGGCATATTGGTTATTTTGAATTAAAGTTGCTTAAAAACAGCTGGGAAAGAGGGACACTCTGACCCTCCCTTGTCCTAAAATCAAGACAAACTCTGTGTACCTGGAGGTAGAGGGACATCCTTAGCCCAAGACACAGGTAATTTAGAGCCTTGAAGGTCATGTAGACAAACCTGATCTGTTCATGACAAATTTACTCCTCCAAGCTCAAACTCCTTTCTGGTCAATTCTTGACAAATTATTACTTGTTTATTGCTTCCTACTTTGGCCACTTCAGAGAGTATTATATTTCTTTGACCTAAACTTTGTAACAAATAAAAGTTTGCTTTTTACATTTAATCCAACTGATGTTCACTTAATTTTTAGACCAGGCAGAAGACCCTAGGTGGATAGAGGAAATATTCTTTTTACCTGGCACTGGGAAGGGCCCCAGCATTTTGCAGAAGCTTGGTGATGGCTGTTCCTGATGGCCGGCTTGGCAGGTGGAAGCGACATTGCAGACACAGGTGCTCAACTGTCACAGGCACACACAGTGTCATTACTGAAAAGGTCACGGAGGTTGGAATTCGAACCAAGGGCGAAGACCACAGAAAACTACACCTTTGGCTCATACAATACAGTAATCCTAGAGGCAAAATGGGTGAAAGCCAATCCAGAGAGTGCTGGATTTAAATAATAAAAAGAAAAACACAAGCACAAATAGGAAGCTAAAAGCAGCCTCTCAAGAAAGATGGCGGATCTATTGCCTAGTTTCCAGAACTGAGCCACTTCTAAGACCTGGAACCCATTACTAGAAGGAGTGGGTGGGATCCAGTCATGAGGGACCCCTCAAGATGACAGCAAAGGCCATGTGACTATTGACCTGGTGAGTGTGTGCACTGGGGAGCAGAAAATACCCAGACATTCACGTTGGGCCTAGTGTGTGAGCTGACGTCATCCCCAGGGATCGGAAGTATCATCAGTGGTCCTGTTAGTACAGTGATGCATGGGGTTCAGTCTCAGGGAATAAATAGACATGTGTCCCAGGTCCTGCACACAGAGGTGTCATTTGGTTCTGCAATCCCCGTCGTAATCATTTCACATTCCCCTGATTTGTAACAGGAATAGAAAATCTTTTTGTAGTGAATTACTTGTGGCATGAGGGCTACACAGTAGGGAAGTTCAATGATAACCTTCTTATATTTTCTCCTCTTTGCTCTAAGGAGATTGTTAAAACAGTAACTTATTCTCAATGAAATAACAGGGAAGAGTACCAGCCTTAAAACTTCTAAGGATGCAGGCATGTTTCCCTTCCTAGCTCCATTTTAATACGAGCTTGGTGGGAAGACTTTCTATAGCTGGGTATCTATGAAATATTTCAGGCTTTGCAGACCAGAGTCTGTTGCCACTACTCAGCTCTGCTCTGGTAGCATGAAAGTGGTGATAGTGTAAGGTTTTCTTAGACCCCGCTGAGGAATAAGTGCCAATTAGCCACAAAAAACAAGCAGAAGATCTTTATTTTGGGGTTTGTGCTCCTGGGTGAAACTTTTTCCAGGCTCACAGGGAGAGAGAGAGAGAAAGCTGAGAAAATCTGCACAGGAGAAGACAGAGGGTGGAGGGTTTTAATATGGCTTGACTTTCCGCTGGGGCCAAGGATTGGTTCTTGGTGAACAAAGAAGCAACATATGATTGGTGGTTCCTTGTCTGACGTAAGCCACCTCTTCCGGGTCAGAGTTCAGACGCCATATTACTTGTAGTCCAAGACGGTGGCCATCTTTGTAGTCAAAGACACTATAATGGTTTGTAATTAGGCCCCCTTTTGTCCTACTCCACCCAACCTAACAGACAGTCCCTGAATGGATGGATGTGGCTGGACCTTGTTCTTGGCCCATAAGACCCAGCAGACCTACAGCACTAGAGGTATCTGTGGTAGGACAAGGTGCTATGGGGACTTCATGGCATCCCTACTGGAGAATCACACACAATCCCCTAGTGTACAGAGGTAAGGCCATGTCACTTGCAGCAGGGAAATGCCCACCATGAAAGAGGCTCCTGGTGAAGCACTGGGTTCCGGTAAGGACAATGGCTCTGGCTATGGACTCTGGGAGTTGTTCCATCATCAGTGTCATTAGGTCACACAGGCCCAGCTGTGATAAGATTGAAGTGATTCTTTCGGCTTTGAAATGATCAGAGTCACAGGGACATATCAGATGCAGAGACAGGTGTCCCTGATCTTGACACCAGAAATGTAGCCCCAGCACTGCCCTTAGTTTACACCTGTGACTTCCTGCAGTGCCTGAAGGGCCCCCTGGGACCAGGAATTCAGTCTGCAGAGTGCAGGGAGCAGTGACCTATTACTGTAGGACTCAGGCCCTCTGACAGTCACTCCACCCAGAAGCCACAGGGCAGCAAACAGTTCTTGGTCTTCAATGAACAGTGCACAGGTTGGACAGGTCACCTACATCTGTGACACCCTATATATGCCTAGTATTGGGTCAGCAAAGTATTGACAGTGCTGTGGCCATATCTGGTTCCCCATGCGTTTGAAAGTTGTCTCTGGCTGCTAGGGCACCGTAAATGTGGAGGTGTGTGGTGCACACAGAAACAGATAGGAAGTCCCCTGCAATGATCATAAATAACATTACTATCTGTTCTTTCTCTAGAAACAGTTTGCAGCTTCCTGCCTAATCTATGACCATTGTATGTTGCTGCCTCCTCAGCAGGCGGAAGGTGTGGGTTTCAGACCAAAGAGGAGGGAAAGAGGGCCCTTCCTTACCAGCCTTCCCAGGTCCTACGTTCCTAACACTGTGTGAGCTGGGTGAGAAGCAGTCAGTCCCTGGGGAGGGAAGTGCTGAAATGAGTACCTAGCAGGGCAGGCTGGGAAGTTCAAGGGCGGGGAGCCCTGGGGATGATGCAGGGTTTGTGTGGTAAAGTCATGTGAGCAGGGTAGGGGCCTGTGGCTGTTTGTTGGTGCCTGTGGATGGAGACCCTGCGGGAGCACCCCCTTTCTGACTACACCTGGGGTGCCAGGGGGACCCTGGTTCCTACTTTTGCAGATGTGGCTGGTGGGGGTGGGAAGGAGGAGTGCTGGGGCGGGAGACGTTGTGTTGGGAGTGTGTGGGGGGTGGGGGTTGGTTTTGTGGGGTGTCAACGGGGCTTGTAGGGTTAGTTAAGGAGGCATCTGTCTTTCCTCTTTCCTTGGCTGGTGGGCTTGGATGGGGGGAGAAAGTGAGTTGGGTGTGTGTGTGTGTGTGTGTGAGTGCGAGAAGGAGTGTATGTGTGTGGCTGGCGTTCGGTAGCGCCGGCCGCCAGCGCCTCTGCCCTACACCTGTGAGCAGAGCTGCCACCCGACCAAACCCGAGGGAGTCTTGTGGTAGAGGGGGAGGGGGCCTGCAGGGCGCAGCTGGTGGGGGGCGCGGCTAGAGCGCCACGGCGCAGGCGCGGTGGGTGACTCCGAGCCGGTTAGCTAGGACCGCCCTTTCTTCCTCCTCCCTCTCTTTCTGCTTCGGGAGCAGTACTTCGCCCCAGTCGTCTCCTGTCCACCTCGCGCTCTCTATGAAATCGACCCCCAGACCGGAAAAAGACGAGGGGAAGGGGAGGAAATCTCGTGGACACTGCCCCAGGGGCTCTGCCCTGACGCCTCCCGCAAGGCAGCGTCGTGGTCGGACCTTTGCACGCTATGAAGGTCACCGGGTCTACGTTAGGTCTCGCCCTAATGGTCCTGCTGCTGCTACCGAAGTATACCCTGGCAGTGGATTCTGTTTTCAATCTAAACAGTGAGTTTGGACTGTAAACTTCAGATGCGGTTGAGGGAGTGAGAGAGGGAAGAGTGGGGTCGGGAGGGCTTAAGGTTGTAGGCTTCCATGAAGTACCCGGGGCAGTTCCAGAGCCTTCAGCTGCTCCAGCCCTCCTCAGTCCCTGGGCCGGCTCCTTTCGGATCGCCCTCCAGCCAGGTAGCTGCCCTCAGGCAAGAAGAGGGGCGGGAAAGAGATGGCTGGGGGGCAGTGAGGTGGGGCCCGTAGGTCCGGAGAGAAGGGAGGAGGGAAGGGGGCGCAGCAAGAAAGGCCGCTGAAGGAAACACAGATCAACCCCAGGCCGCTCTCCTGCCCCAGTTCCCGTCGTCCTCCTGGGCACCTGGGAGCCCCTGTCCCCTGACCATGGCGTTTCCTGTGTGTCGCGACCCACAGACATGGCACGCAGAGATACTGTGCTCTCAGGACTTTCCCAGGCAAAAACCCTTCTTCACCCACTGCCCTGCCCCTCGAACTTCCCCGTGGGCTCTGCTGGCAGGTCCACAACCTGCGGCCCCTGAGGGGCTCTTCCTTCACTAGCCACCTCCCCTGATGAGTCATTGCTCTGAGCCTAGGGAATCATCACCCCGGGCGCCTCTACTGCTTGTCGAAGAGCCAGAACCCTCCTTGTCCTGCCTGTGGCTTCTGATGGAGGGAATGTGAGAGGATGTGGGTCCCACCGGTGGGGCCTGTGCTCCCCTTACCTGTGTGGATGCTTCCTGGGTGGGAGGGGCATGGGAGACAGTGCATGAGCCATAGGTGTGAGCCGAGGGTGGTGCTGGTACTTTCTGGTGTCAAGATGGGGGTCACCTGCTGCTGCATCTCATTGTTCCCTGTGACCCTGCTCCTTCCTGTGCCAGAAAAGTCACCTCTGTCTTATGAGCACTTGGCTTGTCTTAGCTAGTGACGCTCATGATGGGCAACTCTGACGTTTCATAGATGGAACCTCATCTCTACCAGGCCCTCTCTAAATGGTGTGGGTTTCCCTGACCCAGAGCTCCTGTGCTTGTGATTTGTTATCTCGACATTCGCCACCCCCATTACTGCTGGCAGCCAGTTTGGGGACACCGACTCCTACCACCATCCTGCCCTTCAGCAAAAGTCATCATTGAGCTTTCTGAGAATTCTGGCGTCTTCTCATCTGTGCTCTCCTCATAGGCTTGATAGACAAGAACTTTAGGCTTCCCTATGGAGCGTGGTTGGTTGGAGTCTTTCCTGCCTTTTCACATTATACCCTGCTTAGCATATTCACTCCCCGGAGTCAGCTGACCCCTTCCTCTTCTACCTGCCCACAAATTCTGGAGGTTGTGCTCCATGCATGGTAGCCACGCCTTCTGCCAACCCTGCAAGACCCATCCCAGCAGTAGGTTGGCGCCATCGCCCAGGGCTGTGCTAAATCACAGCCCCAGTCCTGCACTCTCCCTTTTCCATTGTTGGGATCTGTCCACATCCCCCACCCCACTGTCACAGAATTTTGTCAGGAGCAGCCCCCTACATGCTGTCCGTGTCCCCGCAGGGCACTGTGCTGTTTCCTGACAGTCATCTGGCATCTAGATTTTTCCTCCATAACTGCCTGGCACATCCCTGGATTGGTTGTGGGCTGGATTGATTGATGATGGGTATTGGCCTGGTGGGCAGAGGGGACATATCTGGAGACGTGTGGTTTCTTGTGTGGCTTCTGCCAGGCAGAGGCCTCTGGTTTTTCTCAAGGAAGCGGGGGGAACTAGCCTTCACCTGGTGAAGGGAGGTGCCTGACAGGGTCAGTGCTCGGTCTGCCAGCTCAGGTGTCAGGGGGAGTCACGTGTTGTCACTGAGATGGGGAGATGCTCATGGTCACTTTTCCTTCAACCTCAACTTTCACCTACATTTTCTCCTTCACAGTTACCTGCTCTCTTTCATATATATTCAATGTCTCTGCTAGTGGACCATCATGGTGTGTGATTCAAGGCAAGTACAATGAGCTCACATTTTTGAAATACAACAGTAGCAGTCCGAATGGGAAACCCAGCCATCCCCTGGGGATGATGCTAAGTGCCACAGAGGCCTGGAGTCAACTGGTTGAACATTGGAAGGACCTGGCAAAAGAGCTCTGGAAGGCACTGCTGGACAATAACGAAAATATTTCCAGAGATTTTCGTAAGTTGGCACAATCCAGTATGGAAGCAGAACAGTGTTGTAGGGCTAGGGGACAATTGTGTTTATGTAAATATTGGAAGCTTATCCTACCCAAGAGGCCCAGCAACCAGGGTGGGACACAGAGGAGAGAACAGGACCAGGAGACAGGAGGGGAGCAGAGGGCTGGGTACCAGGTGGGGATGGAGGAACTGTCAAGACCTGAGGCTGACCTCTTTCCTGTGGGGGGTGGGGACAGTTTTTTTCTTTCTACAGGGTAAAATGATGTGTCAGCAGAAATCCAATGGACACTTCAGGGCATTCTGGGAGTTTGGCTTCGATGAATGGATGTGTCTCCACTTTAACTCGAAGAACGGACACTTGAAAGGGTTAAATGGGGGATGTAAATTGTTAAGGAACATACTGGATAGTAACAGAAATATCACCAATCTCTTGGTCAGTATCTCACTTGGAGATTGTAAGAAGTTGCTTAATGAAATTGAAGTTCTGAACAAAAAAGGTAAGTGTGCAGAGGGGAAGGTTGTGGGTGTCTGGAAATGGCATTGACACTGTGTATGTCTGTGTGTTGTGTGTGGTTTGAAAATGTGATCCAACTGCACTGGTTTTTTTTCTTTAAATAACAGACACAGGCATGTCCCACATCCCTCCTTTCCCCTCTCTCCTGCTCGTGACCCCCTCACTGCACAGAGCCGTGAACACTCACTGTGGGTTTCCCGCAGACCCCGGCAGGGCGGGCCTCGTTCTCTCTTCATCCTGTTCCTGGTGCTGTGCCCTCTTCTCGCATCACTTCTCTCTTCGCCTCACCTGCTCTGTCTCTGCAAATCCTTCATCCCACCTCAGATGTCAGCTTCTGTGAGGACTGCTCTACCGCCTTCCTCATGTGTCACCTCCTCTCCTGTCACAGCGGGAGGGACTGGGTATGCTGTGACCCTGCTTCCCGTATTAGCTGTAGGAGCCCAAGGGGACAGGTCCCATCTCCTCTCTTTGTTCCAACCTCAGGACCTGCCACAGTGGCTGCCACACTAGAGGGGTGGAACCTGTCCATATTGTGGGGTGACCTGGGGCAGCAGGGCTGAGGGGGTGTCTCCTCATAAATGGGGTCTGGATAAGGCTGACACTTTGGTGTTTCCCTTGCAGCTGCACCAACCATGGAAACAACCACGGCCCCATCCAAGGCCATGACCGTCACGCACAACACATGGTCTGGATCCTCACTCCAATTTTTATTTTAATCTCACTTGGCATCCTAGGCTGGGTCCTTTACAGTAATAGGTACAGAGGGCAGAACTGAGTGGGAGGTGAGGGGCAGACCGCCTGCAGTGAGGACAGGGAAGGTCAATGCCCACCCTAGACCCTGACCCTCACTGAACCTTCTAGTCCTGCAAAGGATCAGAGGAATAAGGCCTAATATCACCTGATAGCATCACTTCGACAAGCTCAGCCCTGAAATCTGCTGTCTCCTCACTGTTGGTGCCATAGGGACAGGCAGGGGCTCACACCAAGGCCTAAGGCCTGCTGATGCTATAGGATTAGTGATTCAGTCCTGACTCAGACTCTGTTGGGAGAGTGTTTGGGGCCAGTGTGGGTGGTGTGGGGACAGCAGGCACACAGGGCAGGGCAGAACTCACATTCAGGTGACACCAGCATGGTGGCTGCATGTGATATGTCCAGGGGATGGGGACTATCCAGTGGGCTAAGAGGAGGGCGCATGGGTCTAATCCCAGGAAGAAGGATGGAACAGGTTGCAGACCCATCTCAAAAAGCTAGAGCTTACTGCTCTGTTTCCACAGAAAGTTGCTTGGGGGACTGCAGATAAGGCAGCAGTTGAAAAGTAGAGATGGTACAGGACCAGGTTACCGGGGGCCAGTTCTCCTGGACTGCTGGGACTCCTGGCTGAACCCTGGTGCGATCATCTGGCAGCCAGCCTCCTCTAGAGCCCAGATTCTGAGCCCCTGAGGGGCCCTGCCCTGAGCAGGCGGGCTGGGGAGACGAGTGGGTTTGAGTTGCTGTTGGAATTATATGCTCACCGCTGATGAACAGGAATGCACTGAGCAGGGCAGGGTCAGTGGCTCTCAGAGTGGTATGCTGTTACCAGGGCAAGGAGAGCCTCCTCTGTCCTTAAGTCCTTGCCCCTCCTGTCATTAGCCTGACTTGGATCTGAGTGTCGTGTGGTAAAGAATGGAGGACATGGGTACCCACTGCTGGACCCAGTGAGCAGAAGTATGTGAATCTCAGGGAGGATGGAGCTCTGAGATGGAAGGGCTGGGGCTGGTCACTCTAGGGGAACTGACCCAGGATTCCCTCAGTCACTCAGACAAACACATGCTTTTTTTCCTGATGGCAGAAGATGCTTCTCAGAAGCTCCCGAGAGTGTGGTCTAGTTCCAGTGTGTCCTGTCCAGTTGGCCACCTTTCTGTCATCTCCAGTGGCTCACCGGTTGACCTCCAGGAGCTGCAGCCCCTGCAGCCTCCAGAAGATCATGATGCTACAGTGGATGCAACATCCATTTCCTGTACTCAGGGCATAGGGCCTTTCTGCACTTTTTTTCGACATTTGGTTTCATTTTCTCGTGGTGCCAATTGTTGAGATTCTTGCACTGAGTCTTCTAATGCTTGAACAAGTAATGTCAGAAGGAGAACACTTCCATCTTCTCTGGTTGTGGAAAATGAGGCAGATCTCTGTATCAGGACCACGTTTTTGCACGTCACACTGCTGGTAAAACACTGTGAGATTTCAGAACCTCAGGGATTCTTTGTGTGTCCCATCTAAGTTCACTGTGTTTTAAAAATGACATTTTTGATCGTTACTTTTAGGAATTTCTTAGTATGTAATGCTATTTAAATTTTTATCTGTATATAAAATAATACTATAAAATATAATTACTTAGGAATGGTGTTTCATAGCACACAGAATTTCGGTGGTTGTTTTCCCTCCGTGTCAGGGAGTAAATGAAACCTGGGGTTCTGCTGTATTGCTGTGGGAACAGGATTTGCCATCTTAGTCTTGTGATTTCTGGATCCAAATCTCATCTGGATCCTAGGGAATGAGAACTTTTCCGGTATTTCCCAGCACACTCCACCCAGCAGTGACTTCCTTGGGGTTCCCATCCCCCACCCCTCCCCACTCACCTCCTTCACTGAGAAGTCTCTCCCACAGAAGCATGATTATTTCTCAAAGTTGTTAAATCCCTTATGACAAAGTGTCAGGATCCAGAATGTATGGGGAGCTCCTGTAAATAAATTAGGACCTGTCAAACCGTGTACAAAGGTGCAGGAGACAGAATGTGAGGATTTCAGGGATGGAAAGTACACTTGGAAAAGATTGAAAATCTCACAAACAATCAAGACAATACCAATAAAAGGTACAATATCTACCCTTACACACCCATGAATTTGTCAAATTTTTAAACTATCGGTGCTGACCACTAGACAAGGCATGGTTGGTATGAGGAGGGCTTGAGTCAACAACCCTGGGAAGGACAATTTAGCAGTGTGCAGTACAGCGGATTCTGTGCCCATCCTGCATGGCAAACTGTTAGTTCCAGTCCTACAGACATGGACCAAAAATGTTCAGATTTATGTTTTTTTTTAACTGTAGCACTGTTCGTCATAGCAAAAGTTTGGCAACAAGTTAAATATCCAGCAAAAGGACTCTCTATTAAACATGTTGGCAAAATGTTTCTATTTTCTCTGCTTGGAAGACTAAATAATCTAAACCTCTTTCAAAAATGAAAACAACCACATTGCTGGATGAACATTTTAAATCGTTTAAATAAATATATTAATGCTGACTTCTGGCTGTCTCACAGGAACAGTGGCCATATAGTGCAAATCTCTCCACATACTTTCAAAGTACACAACCCAGACAAGGTTATAGGAGACTGTTCTGCGTGCTGTGGGCCCAGCTCCCACTCACAAAAGGCCAGTGGGAAGTGAGGTCCAGTGCACAGGACCCATGCCCACAGATTGGTTCTCCCATAGGGAATCAGGCCTGTATTGTACCTGGGCTGCTTTGAAACTTCGTTTTTGCCAAAACTCCCTCACCCTGAATTGAGGCAGCAAGTGCTTACTGTAACTTCCTAAAGTCTGTGCTAAACCTCCCCAGTACAGAGTGTAACTGTTTCAACCACTTTTCCCCTTGGTCTGCTACATGCTTCTCTTTGAAGTAATTAGCAACATTCTTTCCTTTGTTTTCTGTAAAAGGTAACCACCTAAAATGAATCTGAGTAGTAAATGAGGACTTCCTCAATGTACTGTGCCCAGAAAAGCAATAAAAGCTTGTCAAGGCAAGGGTCTGCGTGCTCTCATTTTGAGAGAGTGGCTGTGCTGTCCCTTTTCCTCCACAGAATTCGGCAGTCCATGTGAATTTGTCGTGTCTCATCCACAATGCAGTGGACACTGCTTGTCAGTGTCCACATCACACATCACAAGGGGCCTATAAAACCCTAAAACCCTCAAACACCACAACTGTCACAGGAGGAGGAGATGGGAATATCCACATCCATCAGACCCTTTTGTGGGACGTCACTGGTGAACAGGGGACACTCCTATGAAAGTGATGGGGACTAGGATGCGATGGCACTAAGGGACTGATGAGAATCTGTTTTGATGATTATGTTGAGGTGACAGAGGGTAGTGCCCCTGGTTTTTAGGAAATATACTTAGAGAACGGAGCGGTGATAGGATATTTGCAGCTCACTCACCAATAACTCAGAAAGAGTTTTCTTACTGCTCCTACAATGGTCTTGTAAGTCTTTGCTTGTTTCAGAAATTTTTGGAAAGCTTTTAAAAGTGAGAATTTAGGAAAACTTAATTTCCAGAATTTGGCATAAGAAGGAAATGCCTCAGTAAATGCAGTGAGACGTGAAACCAGTGGTGTCTGCCCTGACTCCACCCCAGAGCCAGCTCTCTGTGCAAAGACAGGTCCTTCCCCTGGTTTCCCACTGGCCCTGCTGTGCCCCCGCCTGGTCAGCCCCACCCTCCTCCACCTCACCAGCAAGGTTGGCCAGGCCTGCAGTGGGGGGTGCGCAGACTCACTGTGGTAGACCAACCCTCACTGGGGGCAGAATTCTTCCTGTAACCAAGTCAGAGAAGAGGGCTTTGCAGCCCCTCTGTGATGGAGCCCCCTGTAGGCAGTCTGTGTGTGTGCAAATGCCTTATGTGTGTGTGTGTTCCTTGCCCTTTTTGTTTCTGGAATGCATGATTGTCTTTGGGGTTTGCTACACATCCACTCTGTCCCATCTCCTCCCTTGTCATGACCTGCTCTCCACTCCCCAATGGGTAGCCCCTTGGCCTTCCCGCAGTTCCCCACAGTCATGAATCCAAGCCTCTGTCCAGCCTCCTTCCTCTGGGGGGAGGAAGTGTTCCCTGTCCCAGCACCGAGAGCTGGTTCTGTTTAAGCTGAACATAAACAGCACCTCACATTAAATCTTCCTGAGCTCCTCAGGCTAAAGTAGCTCCTCTGCGTCCCACACCCAAGTCCACAGTCTGACTATTGCACTTGGTGAGGGGCGTTTGTATATTGTGAGCCTCACTCTTCATGTGGCCATAGGAGTAGAATGTGTCCCTCTATCACTTTCATACCCCAATCGGTAATACATTCTGTTGCTCAGACATCTGTGATAAAGTGAATTACCCTGGGGAGCAGAAGGCTAGGGAAGTTTCTTCTGAAGTTTGGGGCTCACTTCCCTGGACATGTAGGTGTGGCTAAACCCTCCCTGACTCTGTGGGTGCAACCCCACCCCCAACATTGCTTGCTCTGATTAATGGGATATCCCCAGTGGTGAAACCTCAATCACAAGTTTGTAGACAAGAGGGGAAAGTGGGAGCCCAGTGGGTCCTGACTGCTGGGGAGATCTTAGCCTCCTGGAGGCTGGGAGAGCCCTTGATCCCCACCCTGTCCTCATCCTTGAGCCCTTTCCTCACTTAAATGAGAGAAATAAACGAAGACCTTCTACTCCACACATTCATAATATGTACATCCTGTGTCATTGTCTGAACCTGACCACTTCTCAGATCTAGAAAGAGAGGCCCAGCTCCAACGTGGAAGGACCTGCAGATCAAGAGCAACCACAGAGCTTCCTGCTGTCTGTTCCCAGAGACCAAGAAGACCACCGACTCGGGTGAGTGCGCCGTGGAAAGAGACACTGTGTGGACATTCATGTGGGTATGCTGTGTTTCTTCTTTTTTCCCCTTAGGTATTTTTTGACTTCTCTTTTGAATTCTTCTTTGACCCTTTGGTTGATCAGGAGTTTGTTGTTTACTTTCCACACATTTGTAGGGTTTTCCAGCTTTCTTTTTGCTGTTGATTCCTAGTTTTATAGCATTGTTGTTGGAAAAGACACTTGGTATGATTTCGTCTTCCTAAATTTGCTAACACCTGTTTTGTGTCCTATTGCATTGTCTTTCCTGAACAATGATCTGTGTGTGCTTTAGAAGGCTGTGTATTCTGCTTCTGTTGCCTGGAATGTTCTATAAATGCTTGTTTGTTCCAGTTAATCTACCAGATGGTTCACACATTCATTGTTTCCTTGCAGATTTTCTGTCTGGATGGTCTGTCCATTGTTGAAAGTGGGGTATTAGAGTTTCCCACTATTATTGTATTGTTGTCTCTTTCCCCTTCAGGTCCATTAGTGTTTGCTCAATATATTTAGGTCCTTCAATGTGTGTGCACATATGTCCTCAGCTGTAATGTGTTCTTGAGGAATTGACCTCTTTATCATGATGTAATGATCTTCTTTGTCTCTTGTTACTTTTTATTTTGTCTGATTTAAGTATAGCTATCTCTGTTTGTTTAGTTTTATTCTTATATGAAATATCTTTTTTCATCCCTTCACTTTGAGCCTGTGAGTGTCTTGTTGGCAGCATGTAGTTGAGTCTTTAGAACAGTTTTATTCATCCAGCCACACTCTGTATGTGTGTGTGTGTGTGTGTGTGTGTGTGTGACCAACATGCATCATTGTCACTTCGTAAATGAAAAGTTTCAAGTTAAGTAACGGGCCTCCAATTGTCTGTGCCATGTCTTGCCCACACTCTTTCTCAGGGGAGCTGGCAGAGAAGCCTCGCTCCTCCTACCGTTCACACTGGAACCTGTGAGGCAGATGTTTGATGTACAGGAAGGTGTAGAGGTTCCAGAGAACCCACGCTCGGACCAGAAGAGAAAAGCACTTGTGAGCATTTAA
>PVIA01011566.1:0-43543 GCA_004024845.1 Tonatia bakeri | reverse complement strand
CCCCCCGTATGTGAAGGCAAAACTAGACAGAAGAAGCAGGTGATTTCCACAGAAGTCAACCACCCAGGCAAACTTGCCCCACCCATCGATCACACTTCGGGGAGCTGTGAAAGCTAACAGCAAACGCGGTACCTGTTCCAGGTAACTGTCTCAGAGCCTCCTCACTACCTCTGTGTCCAGTATGCCTGCTCTTGTCTCCCTGGCCCCCCAGATTTCTGAGTCTATGCCCCAGTTTTGACGTTTCTTCTGGCCTCATCAGATGAGTCACTGAATCTGCCTCCCCTTGGACCTCAGCTTTCTGCGTAGCTCTGAGCTCTGTCTCATTTAACATCTCTCACTGTCCTACTGAGAGGCTACGTTCTCTAGATGCAGCCCCAGGGAGGCCCATAGGCCAGGTTAGCCCCTAGTCCTCTCAAGTAGAAAGAATTTAGACACTTTGTCTCAAAACCTAAGTTTTCACGTAGGGGTGAGGGAGGAGGTCATGACGACTCTAGAGCTGTGAGAGGAAGTGAGAAAAATCACAGAGCTGGCTGAGAGGCCGGGGCTGCTGATGGCAAACATGTGGTGGCGGGGCCATGATGGTGGGGGGGGAGGGTGTGGGGGAGGCGGGAAGGGCAGGGAAGGGCTCTAGCGAGAAGATTCCCCAACTCTCCCCATTTTCTCCTATAGCCGTACCTTGACTGGGCTCCCGGCCCTGTGGTTTGCAGAGAGGAGGGAACTGACCTGTCTTGGTCAGGACACTTTGGTTGCAAGTGACAAATCTAGCTCACACTAGCCACAGCAAAAAGGGGTTTGTTGGATGTTATTACCTCTCAAGCCCAGAGTGATGCTGACAGGCTTAGCCCGAGCCAGGGCTCAAACGGAGTCAGCAAGGCTCCGCCCTCCCTCCTTCTCTCAGCCTGGCTGCCACCGAAGTGATGGTTTGTTTCTGTGAACAGACGCTCTCCATGACTCCAGTCCCTGTCCTCAGAGCTGACTCTCCACGGGGAACAGCAGGCTGTCGAGAAGGTGACTGGCCCCGAGGACTGTATGCCCAGCCCTGCACTGACTGCACTGGCAGGAGGTGGGGCTGGGGTGAAAGGCACCGTGGCTAACAGCGCCAATGGAGCCGCAGCGGGTCAGGGACGGCTGGTTCACCAAAGGACAGGATGTTGTGGGGGAAACGTGCTCTCTGTAGGATCTTCATGTCCCATTGTCTGGGGAGCAGGATGGATTACTGACCGCCTGCAGCTGGGTGGCCCCTCCACGGATTACACAGATCCTCAGCCACACTGTACTAAAAGGTTCAGTTGCCCCACCTGCTCGGCCTGTGAGAAGATATACCCAAGGGTTATCTTTTGAAGATAATACACTTGAATATTTGTCCTAATTCCCAGAAGGCCTGAGGAGTTTGGCTAAAAAATGTTTTTCATGACGATGACCTAAACCGGCAGCCGCTTTGAACAGGTACCCATGTCTCAGTGTGAGATCTCAGTTTGCCACCCAGAGCGCCCTATCAAAACTACAATAAACCACTCTTCAAGCCAGTGGGTAGGAATGAGTTCCCAGGAACAGTAATCGCTCAGATTCCACTGTCTCGTCACTTCCCCTGCTCATACAACACTGCAGCGCTGAGGTTCCCAGGTAATGCCTTGGGTGGCATTCTCCATTCCCCACTTCCCACCAGGTCTCGAGGTCTCTGATGTCCCAGCTCCTTCCTCACAGTGTACCTCCACTGAGGCCCTGAGGCTTGCTGCATGCCACCACACTGCTGGGCCCCAGGCCGAGGAGGGCGGAAGGCCCCACTCCCTGACCCTGATTCACATGCTCATGTGGAGATCAGGAGTGTGTTTCCCCCACATCTGCTCTGTGAGAACAGCTCCTTCAGCCTCTGCCTGGGATCTCTCCCTCTGATGGGACTGGGACACCCGTCCAGGGGCTGGAGACGGGCCAGATAGCAAATCAACTCCCACAACTAGAGCTTCGCCATTAATTCATTCATTTCATAATATAATCTGTATATATAAACTTTTTCCTATAAACTATATATATATTTTCCTATAAACGATATATACATTTTTTCAACAGTGCCTGGTATATCAGGGTGGGGGAAAGAAGAGTACAGCAACCCAGATGAAGAGAGAAGAAATTCACAGGTGAAGAGTGACGAAAAAATAAAACATGTTCCGGGGATGGCTGGCCTTCCCTCTGGCTGGAGTTTAGCATGGGAGGGAGTCAGAGCAGAACGCAGGGCTCAGAAGTAGCAGGGCCAGACGGGAAGGAACTGGCAGAAAGCGGCACCTCCAGCTTCGTTAGGAGCACACTCGTTTCCTGGAGAAGCTCATTAGCCCCTCTGAGCTGAAGTCACTTCGTTAACTTACCGCAAAGTAAGCAAGCGCTGTTCTAGGAGGCAAACGGCCCATCTCCCTGGTCCTCCTGCCCAGCCCACCTCCACCCCCAGAATCCCCGCAGCTGCCTCAGGCCACCGCGGCCGTGCAGATGCGCTTGCGGCTTTCAGACAGCTTTTCCCTAACAAGCAAGCTTTTTTACTCAATCTGGGAAACCAGGTGCTATTAAATTAATGTCTAAACTGTCATTGCCAGAAAGCTAAGGACAGTGGAGTCACAGGTAGAGGGAGAGCGGGGGAGGCAGACAAGACTGCAAAGGGGTGGCCGAGTTTGCGAGTTCCCGACCTGGGTCTGCTCGCCAGATTCATTCCAGCACGTGGGCTTCCTTCTGCCACGCAGGCCCCGTGCTGAGGACACTCAGAAATTAAAATAAGAAATGAGAGTCCCCTGATAGCTTATTTTGCCCAGGGCCCTAACAATAATGGAAAGGTGGCCCACCTCTGCCTTGGGGTGAACCCAAAAATAATTACCAGGATACTTTGCAGATTATTGAATAAGTCCCTGTAACTGGCACATTGATTTATATAAGACCCAGAGATTTTGAGAGATTTGAGAGAATATTAAGAATCAATCGATATTTTAATTTATTTCGGGGTCCTGGAGACTCCAGCTCTGTGGAAAACCGCCGGGAGGAAACGGTGACCTTGCTACTCGGCTGGCAGGCGGGCAGGCGGGCGGGAGGGAGGCACTTGGTCAGGAGCCTTTTTGGCAGCAGCTGCAGGGAGGGACTTCTCTGCTGTGGAACATTCTCTTTCTCCCTGACATCAGGCAGCCAAGGGTGGGGGGGCTCCGGGGGTGAGTGTGCTCCGAGGCCTGTGGGAGGAGGCTCTCAGCTGGGAGATGTGGAGCTTGCTCCTCCCAGGACAGAGTCCTCAGGGCCCGGAGAGAGGAGCCCACAGACCGTCTTTCCTCTTCAAGGACACACTGCTGGGATCTGGAAACTTCTTCACAGAGACACTGGGTGACATGACATCTTTGGGGGGGATCCAGCACGTTTCCCCTCGGGCCACACTCTCCCCGTGCCCTCCGTGGAAGGCAGGAGGTTTGTCCCAGATCTCTCAGAGCACCTGAGCACCTGTCTCTGACCATAACCATCCACACACCTGACTCCACGGTCAGACTGGAAGCTCCCTTTGGGCGAGGGCATGTTTGATCCCTGCCTATGCCCCCAGAACCGGGCATCATGCCTGGCCCAGATTAAGCAGTTGTAAAAACAATGGATTGAATCAACGAATGGTCAAATGAACTAACACACAAAAAAGAAATATTTGTTCATGAAAATGTTTTTTAAAGGTCACATGTTATGTTTGGGTCAGTCAAGTTTCAACAACAGAGAATACATCCACATTGGGTCCTGAGACGAGCTTAGAAGGTCAAGACAGCCTAAGGAACTGGCCAAGGCAAGCAGCACCCTGGAGCTGGCAACAATGAGGGGAGACAGTGCTGTCGTCACCCCAGGCCTGGTGGAGCTAAGGGAGGGGCAGTGGCCCAACCTGGGGAGGGTCACCTGACAGGAGCTGTGGCCTTTCGTAAGGGAGGCAGCCGGCCCCTCCCTACCTGTAGAGACCTCACTCTCTTCCCTTCCTCAGGCCCCTCCCTACCTGTAGAGACCTCACTCTCTTCCCTTCCTCAAATCCCCTCCTTCATTCTCCGCTGCCCAAAGCCCATTAGAAACCAGAGGGCAGAGGACCCCCTTTAGTCATAGCAGACAGGAGTGGAGAGAGACCCCAAGGGATCCAGCTGTTAAATAACTCTGCCTGTGCCATTTGGAGTTACCAACCCCGTGATGAGGGCAAATGTGGGCAGTTGGGCCCCGCTGATGGCCTCACCCAGTGGTAGTAAACAGGACAACTTTGTCCCCTGGGAGATAATGTGTACTGTGTGCACACAGTTTGCCTTTTTCAATTTGAGGAGGGAAGGAGGAGGGATGTTACTAGCTCTTATAGGGTAGAGGACAGAGATGTTGCAAAATGTATGAAAATGTACCAAGCAGCCCCCACAACAAAGAATTATCCAGCCCACAATGTTGGTAGTGCTGAGGTTGAGAACCCTCAATCTAATAAAATGTTGCAGATGAACCCCAGCTGGGGGCAAGCACTGTGCTGTCCTTGTGTGGGCTGGAGACTGTTGTCTTCACTCTTCCGGAAAAGGTGGCATCATTAGGTATGATCCAGAGCCAGTGTCTTGCCTTCATGTGTACCTTAGAGATGGTGCCATATTCAGGCAGAAGCCCCTCTGCTCTCCGTCTTGCCTCGCTGAGAGCAGTCTCCAGCATGGCTGGGGTGGTGGAAGGACAGGCCTCCACAGCCTGGCTTTGCCTACTCCCAAAGGCCAAACCACCTTCTCAATCCCCTCGTTTTCAGTTTTATATTCACACCCTGAAAACATTTGGTAAAAGTGAATCAAGTCTTGCCATCTGTCTCTTACACTTTTATTATATTTATAACAAAAAGAAGAATCAGGAGGAAATTGAATTCAGACCGCAAATAATGTCCTGCTTGCCTGGCAGCTGGGACCCTCCGAGCAAGGCCACTCCCCAGGGAAGGGCCAGGCTCTGGGCATGCAGAAGTAGAGAACACAGGGAACCTGTTCCCGTCATGCCCTCGCGCTCTGCCCACCGCAGCCCTGGAAAGCCGGGCTTATCATCCCCATCAGTAGATGAGATGAGGCTCATTGAGAGGAAATTAGTAATCCAAGGCTGTGCCCCAAACAAGTAGCAAAGCGAGATCTTCAGTCCTACACCGGGCCTGTCGACCCCAAGTGTGGTCAGCAGTGCTTCCTATTTCATCCTGACCTCAAATTGTTAACTCATTCTCACTGGGGCTAGGTACCACATTAAAAACTGTTGAACATGATATTGTATGTCAACCAAACTTTAAAAAAACTATTGGAGTTTAAGTAACTGTGGTCCTCAAGAAAGTCTTATTTTTCTCCCTGTCACATCTTAGAGAGTTGATCTCTCACTGGACCCTCTGGGGTCAGAACTAGGGAGAGAAAAAGTTTCATTCACACACTTATGCCTCAGATGTTTACTGAGAGCCAACATGTCAGGTGCTGCATGTGCAATGGCCAGAGAACACCACACTGAGCAGAGCAGGCGATCTTGAAAAAGAACCCTTGGAATCAGAGAAGACCGTAGGAACGGTAGGCTGCATTTACGGAGCTCTCAATATGAGACAGCTGTTGTTTAAGTATTTTACATTGTGCTTTATTCCTACTCACTACTGTTATAGCTCCCATGTTACAGGTAAGAAAACGTAAGCAGTAAAGGAAATTGCTCAAGGATACCAAGTTTAATATTTTGGGCTCTGTTCTGACACATGTTACATGGATGAACCTTGAGGACATTATATTAAGTAAAATAAGCCAGTCACAAAAAGGGTGAATATTATATGATTTCACTCATATGAAGCACCTATACTGCCATATATTAAAATTCACAGAGACAGAAAGTAGAATGACAGTTGCCGGGTGACAGGGAAGGGCATAATAGGGCATTATGGTGAAGTGGGTACAGAATTTCAATCTGGGAAGGTGAGAGACTTCTGGAGACCGATAGAATTGATGGGAGCACAACCACATGAATGTACTTACTGCCATTGAACTTAAAAATGGTTAATATTGTAAAGTTTATATTATGTATATTTTGCCAGAATAAAAATGTGAAAAAATATAACTTTTAAGCTGACCATTAAAATTCACAAGTTGGTAGAATAAAAAGGGTGGGCACTGGAACCCAGGAATGTGGGTGGTTGGTGGAAGGGCAGGGTTGGGGTGTCGGGGGCTCAGCACAAATGTCCTGCTCCCAAGCCTCCTTCTCACTAAATGCCCTCAAGCCACCAAGAGAGCAGCAGGCCCCATGAGCCCTCCCCACTGCTTCCGGCCACTCCTAGCCTGTCTAGTCAGTAAGTAAAATTAGTGTCTCATTAAACAACAGTAGGAGTGGATACCGGGAGTTATACAGCTACAATGCTGGCTACCATATCTCCCAGAGTCTTGATGCCGTGTTCAATATGTTCTACCATCTCATTAAATCTTAACAATTGTGTTTTTTTTGTTAATCCTCCCTGAGGATATGTTATATTGATTTTAGAGAAAGAGGAAGGGGGAGATACAGAGAGAGAAGAGAAAGAAATACCTATATGAGAAACATCGGTTGCCTTCCATATGCACCCTGACCAGAAAACAAACCCAAAACCCAAGCATGTGCCCTGACCAGGAATCCCCACCCACAGCCTTTTGGTGTATGGAATGATGTTCCAACGAACCGAACCAACTGGCCAGGGCAACAACTGTGCAGTTTATATGTAAAGAACCTAAACCTTTTAGAAATTAAATAACTTATCCACATCACCAATCTAGCAAGAGGAAGAGCTGGGATTTGAACCCCTGGCTATCTGATGCCCAAATCAAGTATATTATCCTGTAGTGCCCTTAATATCTTGAGGTCTAGTGAGCATGGTGGGCGTAACCCTGCCTGTTACATAAATAATCTCAAGTATAATGGAAAGAAAATGCCACTATAATGACCTGGACAGTTTAAAGTCACTTGAAGATTGGAGAACATGCTTGGTAACCTAAATCCTTTGAGGATTTCCATGGAAGAAACATGTAAATGAATTTAGGAGCATCCGCAGGGTGCTTGGCCAGCAGCTGTAAATAGCACTCCTACTAATTTCCATGTAATGGCTCCTGGTGTAAAGGGTAGTGAACAATTGTAATAATAGGCAGGTTAATCTGCTCCATTATTTATGCTTTGTAAACTGTTGAGCAGCGAGGCAGTAATGGTTTTGCCAAAGCAGAGCAGAGTAGAACCTGCAAAGACCTCCCTGCCTTATTTGTTACTCGGAAAAAGGCAGTTGTTTCATTTGTGACTCTAGGCACAGTGCAGAGGAAACAAGCACCCATAGGGAATGAGTGGCCTCAGGCCAGTCCTGTCATTTCATGCTAATGGCTTACAGGAAGGTTTGGAGGGGTGGTGGTGATTAAAGTCATCTATCACCAGCAGGCCTCCACTAGCCTTGGAGACTTGGGTTTGAAGGTGAGTTCCCCTGTGTAACTACAGTGTAAGTTACTATGTAAGTTACTAGAAGTTTCCAGAGCCCCATTCTCCCCCCGCCTACCTGCCCCACAAACCTTGTGTCGAAGCAATTTATTCAGGACACTAAAAATATGATTTGGTAAGCATTCTTTTACTGTGTTCTGAAGGGAAAAAAATACACTGTCAAAATTTAGGGGCTGAACACAGTCCTTAAAATGCTTGACGATCAGGCTGTTTTTCTTTCTTTCCCGATCTGTTTCATTTCTAACAATACATCCCCTGTGGTATATACTGGAAAGATCATGGATGTTACACTGGAACAGAATGGGTACACATCCCTCTCCCCACCCCACCCAAGCTCTGAGATCCTAGCAAGACACTGCATCTCTCTGAGCCTTAGTTTTGGGGACATTCCTGTTTTGACTGTTGCTGAGTAAGCCTGAAAACCCATGAAGGGTGAATTTGCTAAGGGGTCAGACAAACTGTATGTTAGATGATTCTAAGGGAATGGGTCACCCACAACCCAGTACCCACAGCTCCACACAGCTCTGATGGTCTCTGCTTGAACTCAAGTATAGATTTTAAATATTATTTTTATTGTAAAATATAACATTTATTTTTTAAAAAACACACAAAACAAATATGCACAGCAAAGAAAAAGAAAAAATGTGGAGGGCAGCATTTGTCACAAAGAAACACCTGTGAAATCAATTTCCAGGTGAAGATTTAGGTCAGAGGTCAGCAAACTTTTTCTATAAAAAGCCAGGTAGTAAATACTATACTTAGCTGACATGGTCCCTTTAGCAAATACTCAGCTCTACCAGAGTACCGCAAAAGCAGCACAATACTAAATAGGCGGGCCTGACTTATTCCAATAAAGCTTTATTTACAAAAGCAAGTACCAGACTAATGAGCTAGCCTCTGATTTAGATGATTATTAACACTCCAGAAGCCGTATCATGCTTTCTTCTCAACAATTATCCTGATTTTTATGGCAATCACTTCCATGCTTTATCATTTTGCTACATAAATGTACACCCCTGAACACTAACATTTTGCCTGGTTTTTACACTTAATATAAATAGAATCATACAGTATTTGTTCTTTTGAGTCAAACCTTCCCCCCCCAGCATTACTGGTGTATAGCTCTGCATCATTCATCTTGACTAGCTGTGCACATCTCGGCTGTTCCCAGTTTGGGACCACGGTGAAGGAGGCAGCTGTGAATGTTCTCATGCAAACGTCCCAGTACACAGGTGCTGGAATGCTGTCGGGTACAAACAGGGGCAGATTGTCGGGTCACGGAATACGGTATATGAGCAACTTTAGAATGTAATGACGACTCTTTCCCGTAGACGTTGTGTGACTTTACACTTCCACCGGCAATGGATGTTAAAAGTTCCACTTGTTCCACGTCTATTCCAGCACTCGTTACTACCGGACTTTAAAAATTTATCCATTCTCGTTGAGTGTAGTGATATCTCATGGTTTTAATTTACAGTCCCTGATTGATAATGGGGTCCAACATCTTTTCATTTGTTCAATAATTTAGATATCTTTGACCGTGAAGTGCCCGTTCAAATCTTCTGCCTTTTCATATTGGGTTGTTTGGCTTTTTCTTGTCGGTTTGTAGAAGTTCTTCGCATATTCTTAGTATCAGCTTTCTGTCTGATGTGTGTATAGCAAATATTTTTTCCCACTCTTGGCTGAATTTTCACTGTTTTAATGGTGTTATTTGATGAACAAACATGTTCTCAAATAGTAAACTGCATTACTATTTTTATTTATAGTTAGCACTTGTTTAATATCCTGTCTAAGGAATCTTTCCATACATCAAAGTTATGAAGATCTTTACTTTTGCTGTTGCATTTATTCCAGAATATAGCTCATTAAACTTAGGCAATGTTATTAATAATACGTATTATTATCATCGTATCATTTTTAATATTAGCAGAATCTCCAGCAACGTTGTCTTTTTCATTCCTAACTGTGGATGTGCAGTTAGGACCCTTCTTTCTTTTCTTCCTGATACACTCAGTAGAAGTATATCAAGGATATTAGTCTTTTCAAAGGACCAAATTTGGGGTTTGTTGACTCTTCCATTGTATTTTCTTTGTTTCATTAATTTCTGCATGTATTTATTATTCATTTATTTCTGTTTTCTTTGCTATTAATGCATCATTCTTCTTCTAACTTCTTGACAAAGAAACTTGAGTTGTTACTCTGTAGTACCACAATATAAAGATACTTTCTTCTTGACATGCCTACACACACAAATTTTGACACTTTGATTATTGAGTTCAAGACTTTTTTCTAATGTTCCTTGTGACTTCTTCTTTGACCCACAAGCTATTTTGAAATGTATTTCTAAATTTCTAAAAAATGGAAAATTTTTATTATGACTTTGTTATTGAGTCCAGGTTTAATTGCATTTTAGTCAGAGAACATATTTGGTACGATTTAAGTTCTCTGAATTTTGTTGAGACATGTTTTATGACCCAGCATCAGGCCCATTAGAACAAATGTTCTAGTTTTAATTCATTGTGTGGAAACTTATTTTTCTGAAGCTAGACAAGTTGATACTAAAGTTCATGGAAAAACACACACAGAATAACTAGGAAAAATACTGAAAAGCAAGGACTTTGAGATGGAACTTGCCTTCCCAGTTATTAGAACATACAACAAACCCTCTCTAACTGAAACAGGGTGGCACTGACATGTGAACAGACAGAAAGACTGTTGAAATGGAACAGAAATTCAAGAAACAGATCTAAACACATGTGGAAATCACATGTGTAGTATAGGGAATATCTCAGATCACTGGGACAAAAATTACTTTCATAAATGGTGTGGGAAAATGAGAGCCACTTGTAAAAATTATATCCTTTTCTCATACCAAATACAAGAGTAAAGTTGAAATAAATCAGCTATCTAAATACACAAAATTAGCCTGCGAGCCAAAAGGTTGCTGGTTCGATTCCCAGTCAGGGCACATGCCCAGGTTGTGAGCCAGATTCCCAGTAGGGGATGTGTGAGACACAACCACACATTGATGTTTCTTTCCCTCTCTCCTTCTCTTCCCCTCTCTATGAAAAAAAAAAAAAAAACAACTAAAACTAAAATAAATAAATAAATACACAAAATTAAACTACATAAATACTGGAAGAAAACATGGGTAAATTCTTCTATAACCTGGGTGTAGGAAGGATTCTGAGTGTTTATAGTTATTGTATTGTGTTTTTTATAGTTGTTAGATGCCTACCAAGATTTTCAGCCTTCTCTATTGTTCTCTTGAACATAGTAACCACAGTTATTTTAGATTTGCCTGATAACTGCAATATCTGAATCCTCTGTGGAATTATTCCTGTTATTAGCTGTTTCTGCAATTGCATTTCTGTTGCCAAGGAAAAAGAATAAAGAACTCTGCATTCTCTTTGCTTATAGATGCTTTCTTGTTGGCTTAAATGAGATGCCTATAGGGGCCAGGTAGGTAACACAAATTAATAAATTCAGCCAGGTAAAAATAGGGAAGTAATAGGGAAGGGTGGGGACTATGGCTAACTAGGGAATACATTTCCCTCCCAAAGGCCTTCAAGTTCAAAAACTGTAAATACTTCCAAGTTATACAAAACACATCTGTGAACTAAATTTGCTTTCCTAGTGCTATAGACTTGTGGTCCTTAAACTAGACGCTGATGTATTCCTTCCTCTAAGAAATTTCTGGGCAGAGAGATAATAAATGCTGATGGACGGAGACTTGATTTCAGGTGGTAAACACACAGTATGGTGTAGAGGTGATGTCTTGTAGAACTGTGTACCTTAACCTGTGTAATTTTGTTAACCAGTGTCACCCCAATACATTCAATGAAAAGGATAAAAGAAATTTGGAGGTAGCTACATTTATTTCCTCCTACTGAGGGATAGATCTTAGAGAATTGTTATGAAGTCTTGACAGTAACATTAGCTAACATTTATATAATCCATATTACTTGGTAACAATTCCTCTAAAGACTTTACACACATTCATTTAATCTTTACAACAATATTACTGTGTACATGGGGAAACTGAAGCACAGAGAGAGTAAGACACTTGACCTGGGTCACTCAGCCAGTTAGTAGCAGAGCTGGGGTTCAGACCCCACAGCCTGGCTCTCGAGATCATGGTCTTTACCACTACACGACCCTGCCCTCAAGATACAGAGGAAGAAATGAACTCCTGTTCTGGAAGCTGAAATTTGTGACCGGGTTCCCCCTGCTCCAGTGGCTGTGAGATCCATACAGGAGCGGAGAGAAATGTGCTGTCGTATGAGGGCCCTGAGGTGCTCCACTCCCGAAACCCCGTGCACCGTTGTTCTGTCTGTTCCACACCAGGATGCATCTGACTGTCAATCCAATTAGTGAATGTAAAATTGCTGCCTTCATAAACCATACTTTGACATTTAATATGCCAAACATGATCATTTTATGAGCAAACCACGTTATCCATAATACATTTTTATGTTCTGCAGCTATCAAGGTGGCTCCAGATTTACAGAGTGCTAAAAAAACTATATCATAAATTTCAATTTTCCCTAAAATCGCCTTTTTTAAATGAACTGGGAAAAAAATTATATTCCCGTCAATGTCTCCCCTCTAGGAGGTTCAGACTTCCTGAAAAGTTGAAGTTGCTAAAAAAAATTAAGAGTCCTTCTGCAGCTCTGAGGAGTCACACATACCACAGGCTATCTTCAGTTCTGCTCTCTTCTGAGAGGGGAGAGGGAGCTTGCAGAGTTGTCCATATAGCCACGGGTTTGGGGAAGACAGATCCACTCTCAAATTTTAAATAGTTTACATGCTCCATAGTATGTAATCTCAGAGCTCCACAAAGAGGTTGCCAGAAAAAAGACCTCGCTAGTATTGAGACAAGAGGGTTGGGGTCTCCTAGTGGCCACACTGAGGGTCTGAGGAAGGAGTTGGTGGGCCTGTGGGCTGCAGATGGCTGAAAATCTGCACCCTGCAAAGCTCACCCACTCCTTCCTCAGGACTGGATGGTAGCAGACATCTCAGGTGCTGGAAGCCATCCCTGTCCTCTTGGAAACACAAACTGAGTGAGAGGTTGACAGGACACTTCATCAGGAACCTCTGAAGACTCAGTGAATCTCTGAGGGAGGGATACTGATGAGGCCAGACAGGAGGGAGAGCATGCACTTTGCTTTCAAAGGGCACGAAAATAAAGAACACACTGGATTCAAGACTGGTCATTGGCTCAGGTTGTCACACCCCAAACCTCATGAATGCATCTGGGGTGGCCAAGGATGGAGAGGTAGAACAATGACAAAAATCAGTAAGATCAGTGAAACAGAGCAGAAAGCTGCAAATTGATCCCAATATATACGAGACTTTAGCTTACAGTAGAGGCAGTTTTTCAAATAACCAAGGAAACCATGATTATTCAGTAAATTATTTGATACAAAACACTAACCATTAGGCCAAAATGAAGTCAGGTCTCCACCTTATACCACACAGAAAAATAAGCATCATATAAATTAAGGATTAAAATTTGAATGTTTATTATAAAAAACATAAAAGAAAATATTCAGAAAAAGGTGAGCACATGAGCAAATTTATAAAACTCTATTTTCCAAAACCTATATAAGTAAACAAAAAGAAGTAAATAGCAAATAGACCACTGACATTGAAACTATAGCAGGATTTGAATCTCACATCACAAATTTCAAGAAATAACCTAAAACTGAATTAGAAGGTATTTGACTACAGGAATTGTCAGAGAGAGAATGCAAAACAGAGTCATGGAGACTAAAAACAAAAACAAAACACTCTTTAAAATCTCACTAATGTCCACATTTCCACACCCAGCTTGGAGCAGTGGGACGTAGGTCTAACAGTGGCCACAGACAACATGTGATGTCCCGCCTAGAGCCCCTTCTCCCAGCACACTGAACTTCCTGTGCATCGTAGGAGCCCGCAACCAGAGAACTCACCCCAAAGGATAGCGATCTGTACTATGTTCGCCAACTTTTCTGTAAATCTAAAATTATTCCAAAATAGAAAGTTTAGAAGAAAATCAAGTTAATAAAAGAGAAAGATAATAGAAAAGCTACATGACATAATTAACAATATCAACCTAAGAACAGAAATTACTCTTTATTCTCCTGTGGCCATGAAATGCCAATGTTCTCTGTATATTAGAAAAGAAAAAACTCAAAATTTCTTAAAAGTAAAAACATTATTTATAATTCAAAATTAAATCAGAAGCAAACTGAAATCTCTGACCATTTTTAAATTTTAAAACTTTTTTCCATACCCTAAACAAATCTTAATTTAGGAAGAAATTAAAACCTCAGTCACAGAAGGAAGTGATTACTGCTAGTTGCATTTTTCTATAACCATTTCCCTTCCTCCCTCATTTCAAACTTCACCCTGATTTAGCTGCTGTAGCCCCTCTTCCCCAGGCAGCCATCTGCTTCGGGTGAGGCAGGCTCTACTCCCACCCACAGGAGGTGAATCTTGATTGGCTTATGTTAAATCATTGATGAGTTCAGGGTGGACACATAAAACAATCCTAGCAAATAAACTTTGAAGGAGAATCTGAGGAGTGATTTCCGGGAAAGGCTTATTTCAATGCTAATAAGAAACAGCCCCTTTTCTGCAAGTGGCAATCATTATAGGCATGTGAAGCCCAAAGCTACATCTCACCGCCCTGAAGGCAACGGCCTGAGGACAAGCCCAATGCACTGATGAGGGCAGAACAGGACAGGCAGGAACGTGGGTGCCTGAAGGTACTGAACTGCTAAATAAACCAGCCCTGACACTCCTACCTCAGACTTCTTGTTATGGAAAACAATAACTCAAGGCATGTGAGCCTGGGCTTTCTGTTATTTACTGCTGAAAGAACCCTACCTGATGTATAAAATATCTGAGAAATAATAAAAATGAAAATATTACATATTAAAATCCTTAGGACACAGCCAAAACATTATTTAGAGAAAGTCCTTTTTTTAAAATCCATCTGTTTCATTACCAACACACATCTTCTGCCTCAAATAGATTGAGCATTAAAATCAAGAAGTTAGAAAAAAACCAATAAGGCAGGAGAGAATAATTAATTAAAAAGGAAATTCAGTGTGTTCTGTGTCTCCAGCCAAACTCGGCATCCAGGTCTGCTGCCTCCTGACAGACGCCAGGGCCTTCCCTCCTTCCCGGCTTCTCCGCCATCGCTCAAGCTCAGCCTCAGATTCTGTCCTTCCCGCCCACTCCCAAGGCAGGGAGGACAAATGGCAACTCACCTGTCGTCCAGGACCTTCTGGGAAGGTGAGCATTTACCAGGACGCTGCTACACTGTGCTCATTAAACCGGTCTGGCCCCAGAAGATAAGGAGCTGATTGTGGTGGTGAGTTTCTTGACATTTGAGAAGGTGAGATTCTTGCTCAAATGTTGGAGGGAAGGGGCCTCAAACAGTACAAAAGGGAGTCTTTAGAAACTACCAAGAGGCCTCAGGCCAGAACAAACACATCCCATTACTTCTGTTGTGAAGATGCTCATTAGTCCCACCATGAGGAACCAGTAGATATTTTCACCAGAATGCTCTCTAATCATTTATAATGAGCCATGCATATTTGTGCTCAGGTCAAGGTAGAATGAACTATCTTTAAGTGTCATTCTGGAGCAAGAGTTCAGAAATTCTCCAGAAATCCTGTTGTCTTTCTCTCCCGATCTTACATTAAAAGGCCATGCAGTGTTCACACGTGGAAGACCTCATCTAACTACAACGAACAACGTCCTCCTCTCAGAACGGGCAAAAACGAACCATCATCCCCCCAAACAACAACAATGACAGCAGATGACTGGCACGGAACATTTGCCATATGGCAGAAACTGTGCTAAACCCCACGTGCATCACTTCACTTAATCCTCACAGATGAGGAAGTAGGAAACGGGGTTCAAACCCAGGCCTATTGGACTCCACAACCTGCATATTTAACCACAACACTAACCACACCAGGCCTTTCCCTTTTTCTACCTAATAGTGCTGAATGTAACATTTTCACAAGGTTTCTACGTTTCATCCTCGCAACAACCCAGTGACACAGGAATGATCACCGCTGTCTTCCAGATGAGGCTTGAAGAGGTGAGTAATATTCTCAGATCAGGCAGTGAGTAAGTGGCAGAGCCAAAACCCTTCTTTCTCTAAAGCCCAGGCTTTTCCACGCAGCCTTTTCTCACTCTGGTCATTGCTCCCCTGATTGCCAGAGGAACTAGGAGGACAGAATTGCCCCTGGGTTCCACAGGGAACTTTTCTCTCTGTTCTTCTCTTTCCCACCCCTGGAAAACAAAACAATTCTGTGCTCTTGGAGTTTATTACCACCTTCATTATCCCTGGGTGCTTTTTAAAAATCTTGTTGATTTTTTTCTTCTCCATTTTCTTGTCAAAGGGTGTACACAGACTATAATTATGCCACTCAAGGTGACAGCCACTTTGGAAATTCTCCACAGATCAGTACACAATTTAGGGAATTATCAACAGCCTCCGAGGAAAGCATCAATTTCAGCCAAAGTAATTGTTTGGATAGGGGAACTTCCCAGAAATGAGATCAGCTCCTTTCCAGAAGCTCCCCCAACACTTTTGTGCAAGATGACTAGGGCAAAGTGGTAAATGCCTTCTTTCTACCAAATATTAGAAAGCACACTCTTGTCCCAGACTCTTTTCTCAACTGAGAAAAGAACTGAGGAATAAAGAAATCAGCCCTGCCCATTACAACAGAGAGAGAGGCATACCATGTATGTTGTCAGTCCCTCAGCATAATGGTGGACATCTCTACAATGCACGTGTGGATGAAAAAGGGGGCGTTCTGTGGAAAGTCACTTCATAGAGTGATCTGATCTCTATGACAGATGAGGAATTCATCTGCTCATCTGGGCAGGTCATGGTGGGCAGGTCATGGGGGAAGCCATGCTCCCAGCATACAACTTCTTTAGTAAAAGATTTTAAGGCAGACCTGACCACTGTTCTTGTGCATCTAGGTTAATACACCATTGAAACACCAGAAGCACTACCCTTCACTGAGAGTATCAACACTCAGAAGAGCACACAGTCTTGTTAACTATCCTGTAATCTGGTCCCCATCTTGCTTTCTCCCACCTCCATGTAATCTTCCTTAGTTTCCGCCTTAATTTCTTTTTAAAATTATTTTATTTTATTTGTTCCCACATTTTATTGTTGTTCAAGTATAGTTGTCTCCATTTTCTTCCCACCACTCCCCCACACCCCAGCCATCCCCACTTCCCACCCTTGATCCTACCGCCGCATTAATTTCAAATGCATAGAAGAAGCTGCAATCTGTTATTCTGTGGGAGCACCTGAAACCTTGCTCCCTGGCATATATGATTAGCTTGAGTCAGATGAACTCATAAATATTCTCTACAGGTTTGGATATTTCTTATGTCAGCACGTGCTATCAGCATCTCTTACGAATAGTTTTGAAATGCCCTAACACAGGACTACTACGTTCCCCTCACTTCCCCGGAGTCTTTTTTTTTTAATTTTTTAAAATATATTTTATTGATTACGCTATTACAGTTGTCCCATTTTCCCCCTTCACTCCCCTCTACCCTGCATACCCTCTCCCACCCACATTCCTCCCTTTAGTTCATGTCCATGTGTCATAAGTTCTTTAGCTTCTACATTTCCTACTAGTCTTGCCTTTCCCTATTTTCTCCCTACCGTCTATGCTATTTATTCTCTGTACCTTTTCCCTCCCTCTCCTCCTCCCACTCCCCTGTTGCTAACCCTCCACGTGATCTCCCTTTCTGTGGTTCTGTTCCTGGTCTAGTTGTTTGCTTAGTTTGTTTTTTATTTTGTTTTAGGTGTGGTTGTTAATGATTTCAAGTTTGCTGTCATTTCACTATACATGTTTTTATCTTCTTTTTCTTAGATAAGTCCCTTTAACATTTCATAAAATAAGGGCCTGGTGATGATGAACTCCTTTAACTTGACCTTATCTGAGAAGCACTTTATCTGCCCTTCCATTCTAAATGAAAGCTTTGCTGGATAGAGCAATCCGGGATGTGGTCCTTGTCTTTCATGACTTGGAATACTTCTTTCCAGCCCCTTCTTGCCTGTAAAGTCTCTTTTGAGAAATCAGCTGACAGTCTGATGGGAACTCCTTTGTAGGTTACTGTCCCCTTATCTCTTGCTGCTTCTCGGATTCTCTCCTTCATTTTTACCTTGGCTAATGTAATTATGATGTGCCTTGGTGTGTTCCTTCTTGGGTCCAACTTCTTTGGGACTCTCTGAGCTTCCTGGACTTCCTGGAAGTCTATTTCCTTTGCCAGAATGGGGAAGTTCTCCTTCATTATGTTTTCAAATAAGTTTCAATATCTTGCTCTTCCTCTTCCCCTTCTGGTAAACCTATAATTCGGATGTTGGAATGTTTAAAGATGTCCTGGAGGTTCCTAAGCTTCTCCTCATTTTTTGAATTCTTATTTCTCCATTCTTTTCTGTTTGGTTGTTTCTTTCTTCCTTTTGGTCCACTCTATTGTTTTGAGCCCCAGTTTCCTTCCCATCACTATTGATTCCCTGTGCGTTTTCCTTCATTTCTCTTATCATAGCCTGCATTTGTTCATCTAATTTGTGACCAAAATCAACCAATTCTGTAAGCTTCCTGATCACCAGTGTTTTGAACTGTGCATCTGATAGGTTGGCTTTCTCGGTCACTTAAAAGGATGAGTTCTGGAGCTTTGATTTGTTCTGTTTAGGCCATCTCTCTCTCTCTCTCTCTCTCTCTCTCTTGGTCTGGTTGCGCCTGTTACAGTGGGGGGCAGAGCCTTAGGTGTTCACCAGGGTGGGGCACCCCTTGGCTGGGTTGTGACGTTGTATGTGGGGGCGGGGTCGAGAGGGAACAATGGCGGTTGCTCAGTCCCTTTTGCTGCTTCCCCCAAGCAAACTGGGCCCCTCTGGTGCCAATTCCCATGTGGGTGGGCTTGTGCATGCCATGGAACCCTCCAAGGACCTCTCCTGTGAGGCTGGGTGTCTCTCCCTGAGCCTCAACTTCCACAGGCATCCGTGATCAGTGTCCCAAGGCTCTATTTCCCAGCGCTGGGATCCTGAGTTGCATGCACTGCCTTGCTTTACAATCACCGCCTCACTGGGTCTGCTGGGTGCCACCCCTCTACCGGGGCCTGCCAGCTGCCGCAAGCACATGCAGGGTCCAGTCGCTGCAGTCTTGCACTCCCCGGATGCCGTACGCACCCTCGGATGCCCTATGCGCCTGGTCCCAACTCTTCTCAATGCACTGCGACCCTCGCCCAGCTGCCCGACTCCGCCCCTCCTACCGGTCTGGATGAACAGGTCTATTTCAACTTTTTGGTTGTCCGACTTCCATTTAAATCAATTTTCTGTCAGTTCTGGATGTTATCCTGCTTCTAAATTGTTGTTGTTCCTACCTTGGTTGTGTGTGGAGGTACGGTGCATCCACCTGTGCCTCCATCTTGGCCGGAAGTCCACTTCCCCGGAGTCTTAGGAGATCTTCCCTATCAAAAGCTCAGCTCCTACCTTGCTGACCATAAGGCAGTTCGCACAGGGGAACTTGGATTTAATTTGTGTATAACAGAAAGCCTATGGATTTCAGGGGCAAAAGATCTGGGGAGTGGTGGTCACCCAGATTCTGGTTGGTAGGAAACAGAAAGGTCTTATTTTAAATCTGAGACTAGAGTCTTATTTTGCATCATAAATTAAGCCCAGGTGACAGCTTGAAAAACTCTGTGGTGGGTTCTGCTTCTGTCTGCATAGGTTGCTTCAGCCCAAGCCTCTCTCTAAAAATGATTATACAATGTAAACAAAATATTTTGAAAATCTGTTGGAAGGCATAGGAAAGTTGCTGAGATTATTAAAAAAAAAACCTTACAGCATGGTAAGGATAAAATAGAGAAATGAGAGTTTAGACCAGCATTTGGGGTTTCTCTAGAGGCAGGGACGATTCTAAAAGCAATGACTCAGAGGCCGAGGAACTGAGCAAAGTTATCTGAAATCACACAGCTTGACGCCAAAAAAAGGGGGTTCGTGGTTTTTCAAGAGGGAAGGAGTTTTCAGTTCCAGCATGTTAATTTAATTCTTTTTGGTAGTTTCTAAATAGCTCCAGATATTTTTCTGTCTTGATATTTAATCTTTAAAATTATTAATATAATTATTCAAAAATCTGTGTGGGAAAATGCTAATGTCAGGATCTTTTTGAATATGTATTTTTGTTTGTTTTTTCTCTCTCTCACATTTTTAGGCAAATTTTGCCTTCTTGAAACCGGAGAGGACCAGCATTCATGCTGCCTGTCACACACCGAACCCAATAAACAAAGACAAGGACTGAATCTTTATGAATGCTTTATTCAGATGGCCGGAGATCTGAGAAGACAGTGGGTTCATACCCAAGCAGACGTCTTGAATTCCATTCCAAAATGGACTTTTTATAAAGAGAACAAAGTGTAGGCAAGGGGTTTGGAATTCAGGGAAAAGTTAATTGGATTTTAAAAATATATTCAGCATTCTAGCCCTGGGTAGTGGTCTTTAGCAGTGCCCTGGGCGGTGGTCATCTCACCCTGGAGTACAATAGCTCACATCACATCTTGAATTGTTTGCAGTCCTCCTGAGGCACAAAGGTGGAATGTTTATGGTCTCCTGGAGTCAGGGTGGGTCATACCTTCAGTTCCTGAAACAATAGCTTTTACATGCATTGATTACTAAGTTTATTAGCTATCATTTAAACTAAAATTTTCTAGCTCCTGAGTCCCCTATCATCCTCGCATGCCTGATTATTTTTATTGCATGCTGTACATTGTGTGTGACAAACTGTAGAGATAATTTATGGCTCTGGTATCTTACTCCAGAGAGGATTTACTTTTGCTTCTGGCAGATCACCTTTAATTATAATCAGATATTAGGTGATTCGAAGCTGAGCTTCACACCTGTGAGGGCTCATTTATTTCTGGCTGGCACTTTCTTCCAGAGGGGCAGGATCCTGGTAAACTCCATAGGCTCTTGGTTGGCACCTCCAAATATAAGGTTGGCTTTCTTTTGTTACCTGTATGAAGAATCCATTGCCTAATCCAAAATCATGAAACATAGGGATAAATACCCCTTACATTTTGGTCTTTGACCTATTTTAAATTAGTTTTTGTATATAATGTGATCTTAGATTCACTCTCTTGCATCAAAATAGCTCAATGTCCCAGAATCATTTGATGAAAAGACAATTCTTTTCCCCATTGAATTGTTTTGTCACCTTATCAAAAATCTATTCATCAAAAGTGTCATGCGGGTTTATTTCTGGGCTCTCGATTCTATTTCATTCATCTATATGTCTATCCTTATGCCAATGCCAAACTGTCTGCATCTTTGTAGTAAGTTTTGAAATCAAGAAGTATGAATCCTCCAACTTTTTTCTTTTTCAAAATTGTTTTGGCTATTAATGACTCCTTGAATTTCTGTATGATTGTAAGATCAGTTTTTCAGTTTCTGCAAAGAAGACATACGAATATAGGAATTGTCTAGAATCTGTACTTCAATTTTGGAATAGTGCCATCTTAACAATATTAAGTCTTCTGATACACAAGGTTCAGAGAAGTTACTTACCCATAGCCGGGTAGTAACTTCTAGTAACAGAAGGCATGTGCTTTCCCCACTAACTTCTGTCCTGGTTGAGTGCTAAGAAGACTAACCTATCCCAGTACCATCCTTCAGAGTCAAACTAAGACACTGCCATCTGAGCAGTTGTTCATGGCTCCATTTGCAAAGTGAAGCTAAACTTCTGCATACATGTAACAAGTACAAAAACTCTATTTGTTGAAGGAGCCCTCAAAAAGGATCCTTCCATGAACAACTTGGGATAGAAGGCAGGACCTCTTAGAGGCATCTCTAGTCATCTTCAGAGGTAGCAGCAAACCTGCTTTCTAAGGAGGATGGGCCTTTAACTACAGTCCTGCTCTGCAGAGTATGTTATGAAAGTTTGGGCCAGAGCTGAATTGCTTGAAATAACAGGAAAAACTGCACCTGGTCCAGCATGTTTTGATTCTGCTTCTCCTCAATGCTGCACTCAGCATCTTCCTTTACCAAATATTTGTTGAGCAAATATTTAAGAATATTTCATTGAAGAGGCATCAAATTATCAATCTGCTTGGGGTACCCATGTGTCTCAGTCCAGCCCTGCCTCCCCCTATTAGGACATGGCAAAGCCAAGGCCTCTATAGTCAATCTCAATAATTAGCAAGAGTTAAGCTTTTACTGTGTCCACAAACAGTATGGATTGCGGTGTTTCTGCTTAGCTGATCAGAAAATTGTAACACTTTGGCTTTAGTGTTTTCAGCAGATTTTAGCTAAGCATTCATTAATTATGCAAAACAGGCTTCAAGGGAACGATTCTATTGAGTTAATTAATATCAAGTGCTGCTAGCCAATTAGCAGCCTTTTCTCTTATTGTGGGGAGATCGTGGGACATGCCAGACAGAACTGGCTCCCCTCTCACCTTTCTTCAGTCCTACTCCATCTCCCTTCCATGACAGACACCCTTAACAAGCAAGGCCACAGGTAAGGATGTCCTCTCTAACCCTGGACCTAGCATCCTGGTCATCCTGGACCATTTCAGTGTTCATTTGGACATTGCACCTCAAAGTGTGGTCTGTGGACCAACAAAACTAGCGTCACTGAGGATGCTTATTGAAATGAAGAATCTCAGGTGTATTCCCAGACTTCACGAGTCAGAATCTGTATGCTAACAATATCCCCTAGTGACCCACATAGACATTAAAATTTTAGAATCACTGATGTAGAAGACCCTCCCAAGATCCTGCCCCTCATAATTCCTGGCCCTTTTTAATCCAGAAGCTTTCCAGTTGTTAACTTCAGCCACCATAGACACCCATGAACAAATCTAGAACCTTGCCTTACCTCCACCTATGTAATCTTACCATCCTGTCCTGTTCTCTGACCATTTTCAAATAGCAACATGCAAATCACTCATCTCTTATTCCCAGTGCATGTCTAATAGTGATCTCCTGCCCACTGGCTACCCTATAATCCCCCAATCTGTCTGTCACTCCGTAGCTTCTTTCTTTCCCATGATAAATAGCACTTTAATCATTCTCTCTCCATTGTGCTCACCTCTCCTGCCCCGGGTAGATCCTGTTACAAATGCTAAGGCTTCTTTGCTACTAGGAAATCTTCTACGTGTCTCTGACAGCTTTCTCCCCCATTCCAGCCACTGTTCCAAACTGTGACCCCTCTTTTCAAACTCCTTGTCTCATCAAGTGAATCCTCTTCTTATCCCACAGAGAAATCCTAGCCATTTAGACAACTCCCTTTCTTGTCCCTTCAAACTTACCTGCGTCTGCATATATGTCTTCTCCCTCTGCTCCGTCTTCAGTGAAAGAAGTGTCTCTCCTTCTGTCTAAAGGTAGACTTTCAACCTAGGCCTCAGACCCTTCAGAGGTAGGAAAGGGCCCTTAACGAACTCGGTCCCTTCAATCACTATTTCCTATAATTTGAACCTTTCCCTCTCCACTAGTTCCTTCCCACAAATTATAATGTGCATGAGTCTCTCCCTTCTTTGAAAGAAGTGCCTGTCATAGCCCCAGAGCCTTCCCAAGGTACCCTCCCTCTTTTAGCTCTTAATTAAGGTCAAGCTTTCTCAACAATCAGCTTTGAAAAATTCCCAAAATGCCACTTGTGACTGACTGTTGGATCAAATGTGCCTTATCTTGTCTGATTCTCTGTGGCATTTGTAGAGTTGACATGTCCTCCTTCCTAAAGCTTTCTCTTCCATTCGATTAAGTGACACCACTCCCTCCTCCTGACCCTATGACTACTCTAGCATCATTTGGTCCTGTTGGTCCTCTTTCCCTGAAATGTCTATGTTCACCATGCTACTTTCCTTAGTTTTCTGCTTTACATACTTCTTCCCTAAGTGACCTCATTCAAACCTTGACTTCAACCTCCGACTTAAAGATAAACCCAAATCTAATTCTCCAACCCAGAACTCTCCACAGAATTTTAGAATTCTATATTCAGTTTTTTACTGAAGGACATTTCCATATAGAAGACCCACAGACACCAAAAGCCTGTGTCCCACACACACGTCCCCTGCCAAGTCCTTTCCAAGCCTTTCCAATCTCAAAGGATTAGACCATCGTCCTGAAGCCAAGACAGAAACTTGGAGTCAAGTCTATCCTTTTACTCTTTTACTCTCTCCTTGCCTGCTGCCTTTTCTTACCACTTTCCCCATTTAATCTCTCAGTCTTTTAGATCTTTCAACCTCTCTCTGCCCCCATTGTTATTGTCTTAATTCTGACCTTTGTCACATCTCCTCTGATCACGAAAATATCCATTTAAGCCTCTCCACCCCCTATCAACCCTTTCCCAATCCATCTTCCACAGTATTGCCAGAGAGAGCTTTGAATAATGTGAATCTGATGATGACTCTAAGCCCTACTTCTCAGCATTCTTCAGTAGCTCCCCAAAGTCTTCAGAATAAAGTTCAAACTCTGCCTCCATAACTCCTATCTTCCTCTCTCTCTCTCTCTCTCTCTCTCTCTCTCTCTCTCTCTATGAAGTGTTTGCTCCCTTTAAGGAACTCACCACCTTTTTTTTTTTAAAGATTTTATTTATTTATTTTCAGACAGAGGAGAGGGAAGGGAGAAAAAGAGGGAAAGAAACATCAATGTGTAGTTGCCTCTCGTGCGCCCCATATTGGGGACCTGACTTGCAACCCAGGCATGTGTTCGACTGGGAATCACACTAGTGATGCTTTGGTTCACAGGTGGGCACTCAATCCACTGAGCTGCACCAGCCAGGGCCTGACTGTCTTTCTTGCTCCACATCCCTGCCACTTCCTACATGCTCCCACCACAGCCCTTGTACTGAATTTATCAGGTCCTTCAAATGTAGCATGCTATTTCCTGTCCCCCCAAAACTAGAAATACCATATCCATTCTACCTGAAATGACTTTCACACATTTCTTCTGGTTAACTGCTACTCATCCTATAAATCACAGTTCTAGTTTTATCTCTTCTCAGAAGATTTTTGGCCATTCTTCCAACAATGTGATGCCCTTCCCAAGTGTGTTTCACAATAATATTGTAAATAACTATTAGTACTTTCTCATGTGTCTATGCTAAGTAACTTACCTGCTTAACCTCATTTAATCCTCATGAAAACTCTATGAAGAATTATTATTATCTTATTTTACAGTGAAAAAATTAACATTCATAGAGGATAATTAACTTGACTGAGGTCATATTGTGACTGAAGGTTTCACACCAAGGTCTGTGTGACTCCAAAGCCCAAACACCGTGCTATACACCACACCATGTTCACCTTTACCAAAACATAGATCTATCGTGGTGTCCCTTAGCCTCTGGTCATATGATTGTCTTTAGCTGCCCCTCTTAGCAAAGGCAATGAAGTCTTTGAAGTCAGAGCCTATACCCTTCTGATTTGGGTACCCCCACCGAGGACCACAGGGCCACACATGTAAGATGTGCAATGAGCACGAATATATTAGCCAGCTTGGGCTGCCATTACAAAGTACCATATCTGCGTAGCTTAAACCACAGAAATTTGCTCTCATAAGCTGGAAAGTCCAAGATTAAGGTTCTGGCAGGGTCCACCTTCTGCTGAGAGTTCTCTTCCTGGCTTGTAAATGGCTACCTTCTCACTATGTCCTCACTCTCTGGAGAGAAAAAGAGAAATCTGGGATGCCTCTTCCTCTTTTATAAGGACATCAGTTTCTATTGCTGTGCTTGTGTTCAAGTAACCCGTATTTCACTTCATAGTGGCCCCAGGATTCAAGAGTAGTGGTCCTGGCAGTTCTGACAAACCAAAGAGAACCTGTAAAGTGCTTCCTTTAGGTGAAACAGTGAGTACAGAACAGTAAGATATTTTTGAGAGAGAGATCACCTACACATAACTTTTATTACAATATATTGTTATAAATGTTTTCTTTTTATTGTTAGTTATTGTTGTTAATCTCTTACTGTGCCTAGTTTATAAATGAAACTTCATCATAGGTATATATATATGTAGGAACAAAATAGTGTATATTAAGTTTGGTACTTTCCATGGTCTCAGGCATCCAGAGGGTCTTGAAATGTAGCCCCTGAAATAAGGGGGGGACTACTATAGCAGAAAGAAAGTTATAGATTTGTCAGCTCTGCTAGAGATACTGCCTCCCAAACTCAAGTAGACTCACAAAGACCTGCAAAACTGTTTCCTGCCATTAGAACACAGGGTCCACCATGTTCCACCAGGCTGTCATTTCCCAATGTACCCAGAATATTCCTGAGAAGCCAGAAACATGCTGGGTTCCATGCAGGGTTGGAGAGACTGGCAAGTTCCCAAATCTGTATTTGGCTTTTTCCTGAGACTCCAAAGCACTTCTACTTGTGCCCACAACTCACCAAACTGTCTTACAGAAATTGGTTCACCTCACCTTCCTAACCTTCGAGACTCAGACAACATCCAAGGGATCCAACAGTGAACGAAAGTCATGTTCCGTTGTCTTTGTCTCCGTTTTCCTTGGTAGCCCCTGACTCCAGCCAACTTCTCGTATCTTCCTCAACCACAAAGCAAGTCTCTGCCCTGGCTATCGTGGCTCAGTTGGTTGGTACGTAATCCCATAAACCTAAAGGTCATGGATTCAGTACCTGACTAGGGTGCATACCTAGGTTGTGGGTTCTGTCCCAGTCCGGGCAAAACGAGAGGCAGCCAGTCAATGTTTCTCTCTCACATCAATGTTTCTTTCCCTCCTTCTCTCTCTCTCTCTCTCCCTTTGTCTCTCTCCAAAATCAATACGCATTTTTTAAAAAAGCAAGTCTCTACACATTGATGGAGACAAGCAGATCTCATGAGAAGATGGGAGTTGACCCTATGCTGATCTCTTGATCCCTCATCAAAGTGCCTTATTATAGAGAAAATAAATTAGAAACACGTGGAACACCCTACAAATTCATCTTCCCACTTGAACACTGGGAGCACATTGATAGAATTTAGTGAATCTTTGCTATGCAGATGCACTGTGCTAAGTGCTGTGCACACGCTATCTTATTCAAACCTCACATTAAATTCTGAAAAGGGGGTAAATGCTGTGTTGTGTGATTGGACAGGGAGGATGATGCTTGTAGCCTTCACATTTATTTCCCTTACTCGATAGACTCTTTAAAACCTAAGAGGGAGTGTATATCTACATCTCAACCAAGCATTGAGAGGCAAACACTTCCCCCGCCCCTCTGAATCTGAAACCAAGGAAGGTACAAACATTAGAGGAAGAAAAACCCCAATAATCGTGATACCTAGCATTTATAGCACACTTTACCGTAGTTTAAGAGTTTTACATATGTTGAGTCTTCACTATAACCCAAGGACGACATGCTACGTAAGATGAGGAAACTAGGGCCCAGAGTGGTTAAACGACTTGCCCAAGGCCAAACAGCTGGTTAGTGATGGAGCCAAAATTCAAATGCAGGCAGTCAACTCCAGCACACACAGACTCCGGGCCACAAAGCAATGCTGCCTTCTCCAAGAAGGTGAGGGTCAAGGCAACCAGGTCATTTCTGGTCAGCCATACATCCTTTGCAAGTTAAATACTCCTTCTTGAGAGCTGAGACCAACTTCTGGGTTTTGTTCTAACAAGCAGAGCTTTCCAGGGCACACACAGCTCACCCTCTCTGCTTGGAGACAGGGGCTGCCACCTGCCGAGCTGAGGCCTTGCCAGGCAGCCCTGACACATCCCAGAGCAGCTGCTGGCAATAAATATCACGAAAAAACAAATTGAAATATAACTGCCTGACACTGGGAGGGAGTAGGAGGAGTCACAGCATTGTTATGGGAAATCCGCCCTGCTGAATTTTTCATATTTCTGCTGTCAAAGTAAATTGACCAGACCCTCCCTGGGAATGAATTGAAGGTGCCCAAAGCAAGGCAGAGACTCAGTGTTCTTGTCAGAGCCCATTAAGGTGACCAGTTCTGATAGCAGATGGTGCTATTGATGCGTAATTTCCATGGTTAATTTGAAGATTCGTATCTCTCTCTCCCTCTCTCATGTACGTGTGTGTGTGCATTCACACACACACACACACACCTCAAAACATGAGGGACTTGGCTGGCCTCAAGGTCCAGCCGGAGACAGTTGGAGCAACATTTCCCGCAGGGTGTTCTGTCAATACTCGAGTCGAGGAAGGTTAATAGGCTGGGGGCTCACGGAGGGTCCTGTGCTCTGATGATTTGGAGAATGAGGGAGTAAGCAGTGATCTGTTTCCCACAGGGCTTCTCAGGACCTCGAGCACGTTTGCACACGCTGTGAGCCTCCAAGAGCAGGGCAGAGTCTGCAGAACTGACCAAATCCCTCTGCCCACCAGTGTTACAGGGAGCACACTGTGGGAACTGCTTTCTTCCACATAAGCCCTGACCTTCCTTTCTCCTCTAAGCTCCAGATGCTGAGGCCCCTACCTGAAGATTCTGCCCAGCCCAATCGGGCAGAATCTGACAAGGGTTGGAGGACAGTAGTGATCTCAGCCTCACCAACAGGGGGCCGTGAGAAGATCATGAGGACAAAGCAGAAACACCTTGACTTCCAGGTGCCTGCTGAGCATAACCTGCTCTAGCTTCTGACCTTCTTCCTCACCATAGGTGGCTCACTCCTTACATCTGGACTTCTGTCTAGTTTCTTTGCCCAGCACTTGAACTTGAACCCCATTCTGGTGGGGCCCTGACCCTTGCCTCTTTCTTGCCACTGCCTCCCCAAGGGCTGTGTTCTGTCACCAGGTACTCTGTTTCTTCCTGGGAGCCTCCTGCAGCTGGAATATTTACTGAGACTACTGAGACTTCTGCCCACATGGCTTCACCCATTATCTGCCACCTGAGGGACCCTGACCTCATCCACCAACCGGCCCCTGGCATGAATGTGTATTGTCTATACCCAAGGATGTCAAACTTCTTGGCTCTTGGACAATAGGGACCCACTACTCCCACTGGCACCAGACCCACAGCCAGGCCATGTGCCAGTCCCCAGCCCACCTAGTGCCAGCTCCCTTTAATCCCCACTGGTCTCTATTGGTGAGGTCCTGGTGTGCTCAGAGGCCAGGCCCTTCCCAGGTTGCAATGGGGGCTTGGAATTTCTTAGACAATGTCCCCACCACACCACAGATCAGTGAGACACACAACTGAGGTTTGAGGCTCAAGAACAAGGCCTAAGTGGTAAGAAGTGCTGGGGCTGTCCTTGCATGTGGTGCCGGCTGAGTGGCATGGAGCACATTCCGATGATTTAGATTTTCTGGGAAGAACAGGACAGTTATATTAGATCAATGATTTCAGGCATTTGGATTTTATGGACCAGCACAATTTCAAAACTATTCTTTGAGAGACTTTATAATGTTGGCAACCAGATAAGGAAAATAAATATAACAATAATCTGTAATCACCATCATTTCACAGAAGAAGCTAAATGTTATTACCAGAAAAAAAAAAAAGTAGGAAAGACAATCTCAGCATTTGAGAAATTAGTTCTCTGGAAAATGTCTGCACTTTCTCTGTTTTACCAGAGACCAGCAGGAAACGATTCTGGATCAGCCCCAATCTGAGGGTCTGGAATTTTGGAGCCACTGCCCAGGAGGGTGCCCAAGGACCTCTGCTCGCCCTCACTGCCTGGCAGCCAGACACATTTGCAGCTCAGATTGCTCAGCGGCACTCCTTTTTATGAAAACAAACGCGTGTTTCTGCAACTCTCACACCTTGGTCTTGGTTCTGCCTTTGACCCAGAACATGTCTCTTTTCTTAAGGTTTCCCTTTGTACATCTGAAGCCTGTACCAGAAGCTTTTCTGAGGCTCCACACCCCTAGCCCCTTCTCCAGGTCAGGGTGGGATTCTGAGGAAAGAGGGAAAGGGGGAGGTCTGAGCACTGGTCTCCCTTCCTCCCAGGCCTACCTTCAATGACACCGGGCAGGAAGATGCCCAGACAGAAGGAAAGAGACCAGAGAACCAAGGGAGGTGGGGCCCCTGAGCACAGGGAACTTGAAGACTGAAATGAGAAAGCCTTGGCAGGCTGTGGAGACTTCATGGAATGGGCTTCCCCCAGCAGGGGGCATGGCTCTGTCACCTCCAAACTCAGAGCAGTTTCAGGGCTGGTCCTTTGGGTGGTCATCACAGCACAAAAGGAGACAAGCTTGCAAGCCCTTTCCCCTACTCTGGAGAGCGTTGTCCCAGGATGCAACTGTGTGTGGGCCACATGCTAGTGGCCCCAGATAGATATGCAGAGCAGAGCTGCTCCGTGAGTCCAGGCAGCTCGGAGCCTGGAGGAAGACCTCAGCCGCCACAGCAACCTGGGGAAAGAGTCAAGGATCTTCGGGAGGCCCCAGAGCACTTGTGGGCTCCATTTCCATGTATTGAATGTTGAGCTTAAAATTTGTCAGTGGCTTCTCATTGTTACTAAAATTAAAAAAAGCACACACATGAAAGGTATTTCTTAACCTAGGCTTCTAGGCAACTTCCAGGCCCAGTGTGAGGTTCATCATGGATGCTCTACCCAAGGTGCCAAGTCTTGGCCACACTGACTGCCTTTCAGGTCTTTCCAACGTACCTGCCCTCAGGAGTGGGCTGTTCTCTTCCTTCGGAGCACTCTCTGCGTAAGCCCCTTGTCTACCACCTCAACTTCTCCTCATCCTTCAGATCTCAGCTAAAAGTTCTCTTCTTAGGGGGGCTTTCCGTGACCCCCTGGCCTGGAGCTGCACTAACACGGTAGGTAGCCACTAGCAACAGGTGGCTGCTCTGCTCAAAGTGTGACTGGTCCACACCGAGAGGGGCCACACATGTAAAATACACACTGGGTTTCTGAAAACTTAGTGTGAATGTAAGAATGCAAAATATCTCACTGGTGTTTATAATGTTGATTAAATGTTGAAAGGCTAATAATATTTTAGACATGCATAAAATATTATACTAAAATTAATTTCACCTCTCTTTTCTTTTTAAGCTTTGCTAATGTGGCCACCAGAAAATTTAAAATTACGTGTATGGCTTGTATTTAAGCCTCACAGCATATTTCTGTAGGCTGGTGCTGGTCCAGAGCCTATCACCCTGGCATACACTTGGACGGATCCTTGTAGTTCGTCTTCCTGACCTTTGTTGCACTTTACAGGGATGCATCCCCCAGAATGTAAACTCCATGAGGGCAGAGTCTGCACTTGTTTTGTTTCCCACCTCACGTGCAGCACTTCCAAACCTGCGTGTGAGTGTACCCATGCACGTGTGCCCATGTATATGTAGGGACAATAAAATCTTTTTTGTTGAAGTCTTATATAGAACCTCATCCTACAAAACAGAGAACAGCAGAACAGTTTTGAACACAGATGCATAGGAGCCTCTGCTTGATGCCCCTCATTGTTTCACAGAAGCCCCTGGTTAAACCCGAGAGCCCCCGATAGATAATAGGAAGACCACAGTGTTGCTGTGTCTACCCCCTCAACAGTTCAGTGAGGAATTGTGGCCAAGAGTGGTAATGTGTTTAGCAGCCAGTGCACCATGGAACCTATTAAACAGCAAACTCCAACTGAGCCTTCCCAATGCACTGAAGACACCCAGTGGGTAGAGCCAGTGGGGATGGGGGGCGGAGGGTGGGCACTCCACTTGTCTGCCTTCCGAGCAGCAAGCTGGAGACTTTGTGAGTTCAGGCAACTCTGGTCACCATTCTGAGATAAATGGAGATGAATACATCTACTTTGAAAGAGAACCTGGGGGATTAAAAGTGTATTGAAAAAAATGTATTATAGCACTTTTATAGCACCTGACACATAGTAGGTACTCAATAAGTAGTTGTTGTTACTCTCGTCATCATTATTAAAAACAAGCAAACAGCAAGCCTTTGCAACAACAGTCTAAAGAGTAGCACACTTCACTCACTTGCTAAATGTTTCCTTGCTGTGGTCATTACTGATCTATACCCATGACTTATACTTCATATAGGTAAACGCATGCACACACACGGAGGTATGAGCTAAATGTACGTGCCACTAAACCCTGCAACCTGTTTTTGTAAAACATGCAGGACAGGAACTGAGCTGACTGTATTTCTATAAGTGGTCCTACACAGAGACAAGTGATCCTCCAAGAGAGGCCAAAGCCAACTGTGTCACCTCCCAAAAAGAATTCCACACCACTGTCTCTACGAGCTGAACAAGGGGCATATGGGCATTTGTTCCTAATTAACAAAAAAAAAAAAAAATCTGCCCACTTATTCTTAGTAACCAATCCTAATCCCAGTTCCTGAGGTGCTACCTGTCATGTTTCATTTGAGAGAGGCATTATCACGTCTCCCTGGCGCCAAGGACACACTCCAGGTCTCCGAGTCCCAAACACAATGGCAGCCCGCATTTGCCACGCATCAGCAAGGCAGCAGGCCAGAGGGACCGACTGCCCAAAGACTTGGTAACCACCCAGCACCTGTCAAAGCACAGGCCAGTGGAGCTGAAAGCCATAACTTTTCCACTAAGAACTGGGGGAGGGAGAGTACAAAGCGAGACCTGCCAACCACTGGCTCACTACTAGACATCTCCTGGGCCCCAGCTACAAGATCCGAGCCTAGAAACCATGTGGGTCCTGTTCCTCCCACCTTCCGTCCACAGCATTAATTTAGAAGCCACATTCTGTGGCACTTTCACACAGGACCATGAACCCAAAACTGGGGCTATGGAAGGCTCCAGAGTATAGATAGCCCAGCGAAGACCACCCAGAATCCCAGCCTTCCTGGGTCTGCTGCCCTCCCTCATAGCCAAAACCTCTGAAAGCACACACTGGCTAAGGGCCCAGAGGCCTTTCTTTCCCCTTCCTCACTCCTTTCCACACAGCATCGCACTTCACTCTTGAAAAGAGCTATTTAAAGATTCACAAAGTGTGGTGACCACAAGGGTCCACAAACTCCATAAGTGGCCAGTAAGTATTTCTGGCTTTGTGAGACCCACCAACTCTGTTGTAACTACTCATTTTTGCAGTTGTATACAGAAAAGGACAAAAACATATGATTTCACTCAAATGTAGAATATAAAACAGAAAAGAGTAATGAACAAAGAAAACAAAACAAAAAGAAACCCATAGACACAGACAACAAACAGAATGGTGGTTAGCAGAGGGGAAGGAGGGGATGGGAAAGGGAGTCAAATGCATGGTAACGGGCAGGAACTAGACTGTACGTGGTGGGCACACAGTAGCGCGTACAGATACCAAATTCTAGTGCAGTACTCCTGAAAGGGATATGGTGTTACTAACCAATGTTACCTCAATTTAAAAAATAAATTTAAAACGCAAACTTCTCCCGCTGTAGTGCAAAAGATGTCATAGATAATGAGTAAATGATGGATGTGACTGTTCACCAACAAAGCTTATTTTACAAAAGCAGGTGGCAGGTAGAATTTGGCCCACAGGCTATAGACAGCCAAGCCCAGCTTTCCAATAAGCAAAGTGAAAACAAATGCAGGTGTCAACTGGAACTTTTTTTTAATGAACTAGGCTGGGTGGGATGGGATGGGATAGACTACAATAGAACAGGCAGAGTTAATTGCATAAAGAGATATGTACACTTTTGTGAATGGTTCGTTACAAATGTTTTATCCAAATACACATATAGGTATGTGACTGTGTTCTAAAGAATGATAATGTATTTCTTAGGCTGAGTCAGGGCCAGGAAAATTTGAAATGCACTAGTATAGTGGATAGAATCTTCAGCAGGAAGCCAGGGGCTCTGGATTAAAATCTCTATTCTGCCTCAGTTCACACTTTGATTTTCCAGAAGTCACTTCCCTTCAACTGGGCCTGTTTCTTCATCTGCCGACTGAGAGATTTGGAAGTGAAGCCTGAGTTAACTTCCGATCCTGAGATTCTGTGGAGCGTTGTTACCATGTCATGCAGGTAATCAGGGACACCTGCAAAACAGCTGATCTGTCTCAGACATTTCCATGCAGTTCAGTTTCATCCCCAAGGTCTCTGCTCCTCCCAGGCCTATCTCTTTTTAGCTGAGAAATATTTGCTTCATTTCATAGCTTGAGGCCACATTTAACAAATAAGCCCCTGTGTGTGGATGAGACCAAAGCCCACAGATGAGGGATTTGCCCAAAGACACTCATAAGTGGCTGAAACAAACTCAAACGTTGGTTTGTTTTCTATATCTAAAGCCCCTGCCTTTTTCTCCCTGCCATGGTTCTCTTTGGAGAGATTAGTTTGCTGCAGCCTCAAACCCCAAGCTATAGCTCATTCTCTGTACCTACGTGGAAATATTGCCTAATCAATTACTAAACACTTAAAAATGAAGCAGTACCAGGAACCAGTGCAGGTTTACCAACAACAGGCAATGTCAATGCAAGGCAATGCAGGTAATTCTTTCCTTTTTTCATGGGTTATTATATCCACAGACCAGGGAAATTAAGTAGAGAGCATGTATCTGAGCTTCCAAAAGGTCTGACAAGGTGTCTTGTAGGGCCCTGTGGAGTGGCTAGTGAGACAAAGGCTGGAGAATGAGTGAGTGAAGCAGGTTCATAGTTGGCAGATCAACTATAACCAAGCAGTGTCATTTAACGGAGCAAAGAGTTTCAGGGAAGGGGACTCAGATGCCTATGAATGAGCAGAGGGAGGGATGATGTTACTGGACTAAAGGTGTCCACTCACCTGCCCAGTCAAACACAAACAGGAGTTTGCAGCAAAGGAAGTAGAGGTTGATTCGTTTAGGAAATACTGCCAAGCCCAGAGTCACGGGTGAGCTAGTGCTAAAAGACCCGGCTCCCCCACGGCTCCCAGGGGATGGGTTACATGGGGGGAAATTATTCATCGTGAGGCTAAAGGAGATGGGTCATGGGCTCTACTGATTGGTTGGGGGCAGGATAAGGAGTAGCTGATCATTATATCAGGTACTAATGTCAGCTGTGGCACTCTGTTTTCATGAGGGTGTAGTCCCTAGGGTGGTCTGCTTTCAAGGGTCTGGGGCTGAAACACAACTGAAGTCAAGATGTTACCTTTAGCTTGACCAAAACTCTCTTCATGTGGTCAAAGGACCTGAGGCTCTGTTCCTAACCCAGTTTGACACTGACCAGAATTTGATGACCTAAGGGCTTACTGACTAAGAGTGGGAGTGGACAGACAGAAAGGAGAAAGGGTCATGTTACAGAAATGAGTTTCTGCACCGTAAAAGTGAGGACTCTGGCAAATGAAAACTGTTACAATCAGTGTCACAGGAGCAGATTTATATAGTAAAAAAAACAGCAAGGGCTTTGGCATCAGACAAACCAGGGCTCAAATCCCAGTTCGACCACTCATTAGCTGCTTGACCTTGGGAAAGGTGCTTGATTTGCCTGAGGCCCTCCCTTTCCTTATCTTCCTGTTATGAGAATTACAGGAGATAATGTATGTAAAGCCCTTAGCACAGTGCCTGGCGTGTAATAGGTTAGTTTATCTTCTTCTCAATCATTTCCTCATTCATTTATTCAACAAGCCTTTATCAAGGCACCGAGGCGCCGCTGGTGAATGTTAGAGTTGCAAATACGCATGACAAATAGCTCCTGGTCCGAGAATGCAAATTAGTAGGAGTGAAATAAATGTTTAAAAAGAAATTCTAATGCAGCATGATAAGTACAACAATAGAATCATGTACAATACACAGAGGAGAAAGTGATTAGCTCTGAAGCAGAAGCAGCCAAATAGACTTCCCAGAGAAGGTGATGTCTACAATGTGTTCGGAGCATAAATAAGAGCTTTCCTGGCACTCGAGGTGGGAGCAAATAAAACGGTATGCCAGGCCCTGATGGAGTCTAAAGAGCAAATGGACGGGGGAGGACTTGGAGCTCAGCTTTTCCCTACTCTTCCCACCCAAACCCTAAGCTGCTCTGATGATCAGCAGGTGAACAGAAAAAAGAAAAGTGGCAAAATGAGCCAGAAGCCCACAGGGGACTGTGCCTGGCCACAGAGAAGGGAAGAACGAGGAGAACCTTCTTGCTTGCTGAAAAGAACAGCCCTACATGCAGTCCCTCATTCAGGAACAGCATTACTCCAGTGCCCCTGGCTCAGGAAATCTGGAGCTGACATTTGTGAAAAGATAAGGAATCTGCCGGAATCCAGATATTCATACATTCCACTAATGGTCAGATACATCCCAAAGTGTGACTAATGTGTTACACTCATTTCCATGAAGACCGAGGTGGGTCTCACTCATCACCAAACGCTCGGTGCACAGGGTGTCTGGCGTGCGGTAGGAGCTCAGTAAATATTTACTGAGTGAACAAATGTGTGGCTTCACAGGAAGTCTACAGAGAAGTGTGATAACATTCCAGAGTTCTCTGTCCTCAGCTCATCATGATTAATAATTTAATGAAAACGTAAAGGGGTTTCTGGGGAAAATATATAAAATAAAAATGGAGCTGAAAAGAATTTTGAATATATTGGTGAATCAACTCAGGATTCAAAATATCTGAAGACGGCAGAGCAATAATGTGTATAATGATAAGAGATTTGAACAGACTTGCCATACCAGCTGAGAGATGTGATTTAGCAGCAGTGCACTTGGAAAAGAATCGTGGGACTTAATTGACCCCACATTCAGTTGGAATTTGAGGTACGAGAAAGCTGCCAGGAAAGTAAGAGTGCTCTGAGGTACAGAATCCAGAAGTGGGGGAGGTGATGGTGCCAGAACAAGGTGTGCTGCTCAGACCACCTCTCCGGCAACTGGCTTGGTACCTGAAATATGCTCAAAGGAGGGAAATCAAGGACAGGGTGGAGATTATACCATGAGAAACAATTGAAGGAGCTGGCCGTGTTCAGCTCAAGGAAGTCTCAGAAGGTGTATTGGTTTCCTGAGCTGCCATAACAAAGTACCACACACCTGGTGGCTTAAAACTACTGCATGCTATTCCCTCGCAGTGCTGGAGGCCAGAGTCCAGAAACAAGGTGTTCACAGGGCCATGCTTCCTTGGAAGTCTCTAAGGAAGGACCCTTCCTTGCCTCTTCCAGCTTCTCATAGCCTGAGGGGTTCCTTGGCTCCTGGCTGCCTCATGCCCATCTCTGCCTCCATCCTCACATGGTGTTCTCCCTGTGTGTGTGTGTGTGTGTGTGTGCTCACAAGGGCATTAGTCATCTCTGATTAAGGGCCCCTCCTGCTCCAAGATGACCTCGTTTCAATTTTAAATGCATGTATAATGACCCTATTTCCAAATAAGGTACCGGGGTTTGGGACTTTAACATATATTCAAAGAGCTCTCTTATAGTGGATTTGATCTGTGTGGCTCAAACGGAAGAGCAAAGAACAGGGAGTGGAAGTTACAGGGATGCAAATTATAGCTACTTATAAAGAACTTTCTAAAAGTTAAAGCTGCTCCTCGGTGACTGAGGAAGAGGCAAGACACCCATGAGGTGGCATTGGGTGAGTTCCGTCTGAGGAAGGGGATTGAGCTGCATGGCCCCATGTCACTCTCACTCGACTTGATTCCGTGTGACACTGCCCTCTGGGACCCCGGCGTGAGAGAACCGTTTGTAACCAAGCTATGATTTAAGTGGCTGTTTCCAAGAGGCAATGTAAGTAGATGAGCTGCACGATAATGCAGGCAGCTTATGAGAAATGAAGCATGAATTGCAGGCCCCCAAAATGAATATAAATTCAGCAGCTATTTTAATTTTTAATCAGGAAAAAAAAAGCCTATCCCAGCCAGAAAGAATAGGGGAAGAATGTACTTCACACAACACTATAGAAAGCATTTGTTAGCGCTGCCAAGATGAATGGTGAAACCCTGTCTCCTCTGCTACCCTTGCAATAGGGATGGGAAAGATTCCTACAGGGACTGCCACTGCTGGCCGCCTCCACGGATAATGAAGGTCATGGTTTGTGAGCACAGACTATTCTGCTCCAGACGCAGCGTCATCGGTATGCAGGCATGGAAACCCAGCAGCCAGCCCGTGCACTGATTAGATTTTGGAATTTAGTGATAATATACCCCCTCTCTAAGTCCCTCTCAATTTGGGGGACATTTTTGCACACACATGGAGCAGCTGGAAGACAGAAAGTGGTCAGGGGAAGAGAAGTGATATTTATTAGGTACCTACTTTGTGCCAGGTGCTGGTCTCATCAAATTATGGAGGCTTTGAACTCTGTGGGCGTGTCAGTGGATGTGTGTGTGCAGGCTTGCACATTTGTGATCTACATGGAGAACAGGAAGGAAAGGGAAAAGGTGCAATGTGTTTAGAAGATGGAAAGATTATGGATCAAAAGATGTGTGAAGGATCCAGGACCAGCCTCATGGGGACAATGAATTGGTCAGCTTGTTAGTGAAGTTCCTATCTCCAACAGGGGTGTCCAGCCAGCGTGGGATTCACAGGTTTAGCTCTGGGCAGTCATAGGGGTGCCTGAAATCAAGGCTTGAGACAGAAGAACACTGAAGGACCTGAGAGGATGGAAGGTCTTCCAACCCAGATAGACCCCTGAGGGACATGCAGGTATCTGTTCAGGATCCTGATGCATCCAGAGCCTTAACGTCTGTCATTTTTGTTCGCTTTACCTGTGTTTATTTGCTTGATTAACTCTGGAGCCTAACTAAAATTATCTCCTTTAAATTTCTAGATCTGTGGTTCTCAGAGTTTAAATGCAAATGGATCACTGGGAGATTGTTTACAAAGCGGATTCCCAAATTTCACCCCCACAAAGAGCCAGTCAGTAGGTTTGACCTATACTTTTAACAAGCACCTCAGGTAAACAGAGGGCCATGCTTTGAAGAATGCTGCTTCAGATCATTTATGGCTCTGTCAGAAGAAAAAGAATGGTCTGTACCTGCCTAAAAGAGAAAAAAAGGGAGAGTGCCCCTAGTGGCCACCTGTGCTGCTGCCACAACACGGGAGCCTCCCATCTTCACAGGCCGCCCCTCAAAGGAGTTTAGAGACTCTTGGTTGTGCCTAAAAACTCACCACTGCTCTCTTCCTTAGGGTAAGGGAAATTTCAGCTTTGTCAGCTATTAATACCTTAGCATGAAGTAGACCATCCTCAGCCAAATCCTTTCCCAGAAAAACACACAGAGAAAGTAACTTCTGTGGAATGTTCCCATGGGCACTGGCACTGCATTCACACTCGATGGTGAAGATCACCAAGTGGGTGACTGCTCACACTGATCCTCTGAGATGGTACTTTCTGCATTTGACATATGGTGAAATTAAGCTCATAGAGATTAAATATATTGTTCAAGGTCACTCGGCTGATGAGAGCAGACCTTAGCTGTAATCCAAAGTCTATCTGCCTCTAAAACCCTTCCTGTTCCACCTGACCACCTTCCAACCATAAACTCTAATGAGAGGGAGGGAGAAGGGGAAACCTACTGAGATGAGTAGACCTGCGTGGGCTGCTATAGAAGGAGGGAGAGGGTGACCATGACAGGACACTGGCATGGAGGTAGAGGGTCCCAAGACAACCTGTACTTTTCTACACTTACCCTTGATCTTACTCTCAAAGTGAAGTATCCGTCAGTCTAAATGAGCACTGGTCTCTATCAAGAAGAGGCTAAGGACAGGAAACATCTTTCTCTGGAGGGTTGGTACTACAAGAAAGAGAGGAAGACCTGGGGGGTGAGCAGCTGGTCCCACCTGAGACTGATGACAAGAATTGAGTGTGGACTGTTGAGACAGTGTAGTGGGAACAAGTCACTCCCTGGGCCAGCTCCCAGGGCAGGCTGGAAACAGGACTCAGCCTCACCTGGAAGCATCCATCTGGCAGCACCAATGGCTACAAGTCATCTCTGCCGAATGTCCTGCCATTCCCCTAACCTCCACCTAGATTAAACTAAGCCCACCTGCTTGTCTCCAAACTCAGTGTCTACTGTGAATTTACTAATATCATCAGAGCACCAACATTCCTGGAGGTTCAACAGCTGGACCATCTCTATGGACTCCCTCTCCCCCACATCCAGTCACTCCCAGTCCTACTGATGGCCTCTGTATAGAATCTCCCCACCTTTGCATTCTTGCTGCCATGTCCCTAGGCCAAGGCCCAACCCACATATCCCTCAGTTATAGCAACTCCACAGTTACCTGTTCAAAGCCTTTTACGATCTAGCCCCAACCTAACTCAAAAACTAACTGCCCACTCTTCCCTTGTCCACTCAAAGGAGCCACCCCCTCCCATCAAAATGGCCTGCTGTAGGCCAGCCTCCATTCTTTTGCTCGGGATGTTTCTCCCATCTGGGTTTCCTTTTTCCCTGTGTATGCGCTCACCCCCACCCCCACCCATTTCTTCAACAAGTAATAATGAGTGTTACTATGTGCCAACACCATTCTAGGTGCTGGGAATCCAGTGATGATCAGGACGAAGTCCTCTGCTCTTGGAGCTTGCTTCTGGTAAGGAAACTCTAAAATCAAGCATGTTAAAGGGGTAAAGAATGGTACCAGGTATGTTAGTTTTAGACCTAGTAGTAAGGAAAGGCCTCTCCAGGGAGATGACCTTAGATCAAGACATGAATGAAATAACAGTTAATCATGCAAAAATTGAAGTAAAAGGTCTTCTCCTTCTTGGAAGAGCAACATAAGCTCTTAAGAAATCACTCCCATCCCCGAATTCTAGGACTTACTGCCTGAGACATTCACAAACCCCTGGCCATGTCCTGCCCTAATTTGCTTTTAACTTTCTTGTGCCTAACCAATGGTAAGCCCTTTGAGGGCAGGAGCTGGACACCACTTCATAAAAGGCACAGGTTAACAGGGCATTATTGAGCACAAGGATTCCCCAACTAAGGCAAAATACAGGGGAAATCATTCCATTGTGCTTCTGAAAATTTAGTCAATGAGAAAAATATTTCATCCTTTGTGATTTGAGGAACCACTTTACAAGTGTCACTTATTCTGTTGTGGAGGTGTTTCCTAACTGGAAACCGGGAAGGCAGCTAAGGCCACTCTGTCTGATTTTATTCCATTAGCAAATGATCAATTCTTTGTGACTGAGGCAGAAAATGCCACCGGCAGCTCTAAGATAGAAGGACATCTATTGTCAAGCTATCTTGAAATCACTGAGCTGAAGTCCCACAGAAAATGCCACCCTGAGGATGCTTCTGACTTTAAGATAATGATTCCAGGATAAAGCAGTAAGAAATGTTTCCGTGATGAGTAGCAGTTAAGGATCAATGGAAAGGACACTGAGGTGCCTCCAGAGTTTATTGACTCATACGTTGATTTGTAAATACTTTCTTTCAAAGTATACATTGTTAATATTTCTAAGTGTGTAGTGTGTTTTTACTTTAACGCGTTTAGCTGCCTTGATAAAGAATTATATTTTTGCCAGTTAGAGGACACACTGACTGAGCTTGTCCAGTTGCTGTGGATCCCCTGTGAGGCGGGTACAGTAGTGACTAAACAGATATAGTCCCGGTGCCCAAGGAACTACAATCTAGCAGAGAAGAGAGGTGCTAAATAAATTAATATTAGTAATTCAGTGTTTACGAGCAAACAAAACACTACCTAGAGAAACATGGGGGCCACTGGAGCACATGGGGAAGGGGTGATCAGAGCAAATTCTCCGAGGAAGGGAAATTTCATGTTAGACAATAGCTGGCTGTGAAGAAAGGTAGCACAGAAGAGTGTTTCAGCCACAGGAAACAGCATGTACCCAAGATCACTGGTGTGAGAGGGGCATGATGCTTGAAGAACATCGAGGTCAGTGGTGCTAGGGTGAATCCCAGGGCTGGTGGTACGAGGAGGGGGATGCAAGACCAGAGTCGGGCTCTACAGGATTCTGACCTTACCCTATGAGGTGTGGAAGGCCACGTCACATTTACATATTGGAGAAGCATAGTAATATCTGCAAAAACAAACAAAAAAACCAGAATCATGTAAGCCCCCTTATCAAGGAAGAAAAATTTGAAATGAGAAATGAATCACCTTTTAGGAAAGGAATCAGCTTTAATTAAAGGGAACTGGAGAAAAATCACTTGGACTTGAAAGTACTTTTGTTTATCTAGGCATTAGGCTGTAAATTGCTTTTCTTGGCTGATAAGAGAAGCAGGAAGATAAAGATTATTTACAACCCAGGTAGTTAAAGAATCTATTTGCTTACAAATCAGATTGAGACGAGGTCCCCAGCAAAACCAAACTAGATCATCTCTACTAAGAGACAAATTTCTCAGCCACCATTTCATAGAAAGAGATAAAAACTGCCTTTCCATCAAGTTGTTTTGACACGCCTGTTTTTACCCATCTGAAATGCAGACCCTTAATGTTTATATATGAAGATCAAGAATTGGGAAACGTGCGTTAGATAATCATGGGCAATCCTAAACAGAACTGGGGGTGCAGTAGTTGGAAATTTGGAATTATTCTAGTTACTTCAGATATAATGAAACATAAAATTAATTCCATTTTTTCTATTTTTCTTTTTTTTGGGGGGGGGGGCTAAACCCCATTGTTGACCAATATAAAATCTCAGTGTACTATTTTTGGAGTTTGAAACAGTAGCTATCAGTTTTTCTTTTGAGCTGTTAAAATAAAAACAAGAGCTTCACTTACACTTCATTCCCTCCAGTTAACCTGTCTGTGTCTGTCTTCGCCGCTCCTTCCCGAACCCCAGCTTCCACACCGTTGCTGTGTCCGTGCCCCTGCCTTCCCTTCTCACTTGCAGCTCCAGAGCCTGCTATTTCCTGTCAAATGACTAAGACACTGCTACTTATTGGTGAGAAACTCATATTGCAAACTCAGGCCTTCCAAGTGAGGAATAAGGTTGAAAGTTGCAATGTCAAATCAAATTTGCCACTATTTGCTGATTTCCTTCATTATGCAGGGAACAATAATGAAGAAAGAACAGACTGAGACCACACAGTCGAATGACTTGCTCCATAAACCAAGGAGGCACTCACCGACCCACCCTTAATAAAACATGTGTTTAATGCTGCCCCTAGTGGTGGAGAAGAGAGGGCCAATGAGCTGCCTTCACTGCCCTTCAGTTCCCAAAGATCAAAGACCACCACTGGGGTGGCCCAGGTTGTAGATGTGTGTGTAGCTAGAGTAAGACTGCCTGGCTCACACGTGAATTGCACCTGTTCATCTTGGCCTCAATTAATGCCAAGCCAAATGGTAACACAGGATTTGAGAACGGGACAATTCTGTGCATATGTCCTATGGGCAATCTTGTAGTATTATTAATACCAATGCCCAGATCATTTAAGATAAAACACTTGCACCTCTTCAAAGTTTCTCTCTGAGAAATGGGAAGGTGGCAGGACCAGCCTTGACTTGTCAGAAGACAGAGGTCTGGTGAAGAACAATACTCCTCATGCTGCAAGCGAGAGGATGAAGCCAAAGTGAGTGACTTCTGGGTCACTTCTCAGCAGTCTTTTCAAGCATTGTCCCCAAAGCTATATGTGTTAACCACAGATCAAAATGGCACCTTGGAAATCTTCTGCTGTTTGATCTGGATGGACAGTCACATCAGATCATTCAAGTCAAGAACTTCCAAGTTTAATGGTCCATGAGTCTTCATGGATCCTTCCTACTGGTTCAGAATACGTCCCATAGAGACAGACCCCAAGACTCCAACACTTGGATGATGCCACCTTTGTCATTTCAAACCGCCACTGTGCAGGGCAGCTGCTCCTCTCCAAGCTTTCCTAATTAGCGGCATGGCACTCATTAACAGCTGCTACATGTTTAAATGTTCTCCCCCGCATGGAGCAGAGCCTATAAAACCTCCCCAAAATACATCCTCCTGTGAAAGCGAGCACAGAGCACGCCATGGCAGCAGATGTGTGCTGACAATGGGCCTGATGACTCGCTCTGCCAGGATTTAAGGCTCCCCCCCCAGAGCCAGTCAGGACAGCACAGAGCACCCCGGCAAGAACACCACCTCACACAGATTCTCGGTGCTTAGCCAAGCACCTGACACACAGTAGGCACTCAATTAATGTTAGCTACCAGTAGGGCTTATATTCTGCTAATGTGCCCCAAGACAGCATAACAGTTGTCAAAATGTGGAAAACTTCCACATGGATGGTAAATATCAGTTTCACCAACCGCAATTCACTTAATGTACACAACTACCATCACGATCACCATCACAACCACCACCACCTCCACATCACCACCATCACCACCAC